>ML801698.1:231280-246026 GCA_009831015.1 Picea engelmannii | reverse complement strand
CGGGGATCGGGGAATCGGAATTTGCGAAGGCTTGTGCATCGCGACATCATAAACCCCGAAACCTCGATGGGTAGCTATAGAGCTGCGGACATATGGTAGCAGGTCACATGAGAATGGAGCTAGCCTAGAGGGCTAATGCGTTAGGGGCATATCGGGGATCGGAGGATCGGGAGTTCCGAGTACGTGTGCACCGCGGCACCGCAAACCCCGAAACCCCAACGAGAAGCTGTCGTATGGTCATATAGGAACCAGTCGTGTGAATCAAAGGCTTAGCCAAGCGGGGCTGAGGCAACCAAGGAGTGAATAAGTTTTGACACTAGAAACCCTGAATCCCGACATTGAACCAAGGATTGGCACTTCGCTAATGCAGGTTTTTTGGAGATCTCCCATTTGTGGGAGATTAACCCCAAAATTTTTAAAATTATGATAGTGGGTGTGTTACAGTGACTTGTTATTGATATTTGAATTTTTTTTTCTATGGATGGGTGGAACATCCTTTCCAAGTAGTTGGTTTCACAAACGTTTTTAAAAATATAAGTGTTTATTATTTTTTCTCTTATGAGTTTTATGACTGTGTTTTACCCTGTGCATGAGAATGGTTTTTATGTGTAGTTGTAGAGGATTACTTGTTTGCATTATGTTCATTTAGAATGTATTAGATGTATTTAACTATGGATATCATATTTCATTTAAATACATGTTTAATTTGTAGCTAGTAAGCTCCAGGAATTAATTAGCAGAAGAAAATTTTCAAATTTGTGTGTATTTTTGCAGGTAATGTTCCTAGCTTTAGCCGGGGGACGTTACATTCATCATGTCATCAGTAATGCATTGGAGGGAAAAGTAATATTCCATCTGGGTGACCCATCCAGACGGGTCAGAACCATCAAACTTGTTCACATCCACTTAAGAGAACAATGTCATATGTTATTATCCATTGATATATTATTGTGCATACCTAATGATGGTTGTGGGTGTTTAAATAGTCCTAGGCGAGAATATTCTTCCTGGTGTGGCTCATTGTGTTGTGGAGTCCATTGGTTTTCTTTTGATATGCCCCAATTTTTTATATCTGACAACATCTTTTTGATTTCTTTGAACTTCTCATTCATATTCTTATCCAACATCCCATTGAACCCATTTACTTTATCCTAAATTTCCTAAGTTTTTCTTCCACACTTTCCAACCTGCTTGTAGTAGATCAAGTGTTCATGTTGTCCAAAGAAGTATGAGGGGGTTTATAGGTACCCTTTATGGGTGATCTCACTGAAATGGGTTACTGGGTCCTAGGGACAAGGGAGTGTTAGGTGCTATAGCTCTCTAATATACATGCGAGGTCCAACAATAATACTCGACCCAATATCTTAAGGAACTAACTAAGGAGACTCAATTGTTCCCTTAGCCGTACTACTGGACTACATAGCTACTAGAGAGTGATATCCCTAAGTGTTTTTCTTGGTGTACTATAGAAACAAGATGGTTGATTGGTTTATCTAAGGTTGGTTTCATTTGTACCTAGGGGACTTCCTATATACCCATGAGTATGTGGAAGTGAGACTCTATATACAAGTATTGTCTAATGCGAAATTACTCGAAGGGGTACTAACAAGGGTTATGAGGGTTTTCAATAAATCAAGGGGAAACCATGTGTAGTTCTTGCATGTATTCTTCCCCTACCATAATTTTACCCACTGATTTTCAACGATAGATAATTTTTTTATTTAAAGAAACCAAAAAACATCTCTAAAAAAATAGAAATTATGAACTTGTTAACACAAAAAAAAAGATCTTCCCTTAGATGGGGTGCCACACATCAAGAGAAAGAAGTGGCAGAGGATTTTCACCTACAGACCTGAAAACATATGGTGGATAGATGGAGAGATGGATACGATGGATGGATGGTTGGATGGTCACCGGATCCAAGCACCGTTCAATCTGAATAAAGATGGTGGGACTGACGGGACCCGTGTGGATTGCACCAACCCCAATACATGATTTTAAGAGGAGGACAGGTGGTAATAGGATTCATACATATGCTTTGTAGCTTAGTTATGAGGATAGTGTGTCGAGGAGTTGAGGGTGGATTCCATCATTGGGAGAGGAGGCTCATACATGATAAATTGTTGTGAGAACTAAGAACCATGAATATCAAGTATGCATGAATTTATGGGAGTATTTTGACAACAAAGAAATCGACACTATTCATCTAGAATTAGTTATGAAAAGGATTATGCATGCGAGGCTTGATGCGAAAGAAAATCACATTGTAAGAAGATGGTGTAATGTGTTGATGTTGGTTAAGTTAATAGAGGAAGAACACTTTAGGTGAATGATCATTTCAGAGATCCATGGGAACCTTGGCAACAACTAGGATTAGAAGGTTAGAAAGTGGGTTTTGCGTCTCTCTCCTCCAGGAAAGGATCAGGGGGGGAAGCATAAGTTTCAGGGTGGATGGAGTTCTAAGTGGGAGAAGTGAAACTCGAAAATGTGGGAAAATAAACATATGTGGAGAATCTGAGGTCAGGATCAAGAGAGGAAGAGGTGCTCGAAGGTAGTGGGTAGACCTCCAGATAAAAATGGGTTAGCAAGGAGTTGCGGGATGGAAAGAAGAGGAGCACAGGGAGGCCATCAAAAGGGAAATAAATCAAAGGCGTCATCCTCCCAAGGTCCTATGAATTGAACCAAGGATGCTAGACCGCCTTGAATGGTAGGTTCTAGATTTAAATACCTCTGTACAATTGAGGAAAAGATAACAATAGAAGAAATCAAAGAATCAATGTGAATCCAATGACACAACATATCAGAAGAAGGGATAATTCAAGAAGTGAATGGGTGGGTTGAAGACCCTTTGTACTCTAGGACTAGAGAAATGAAATACTTCAAATTGGCAGATAAATATTGGTTAGTAAATGACATGGTGGCTCAAGTGGTGGAAAAAGTAAAAAAGGAGAACGAAGCTACCCTGCAGACTGTTAAAATGTTTGAAGGGAAGTTCCAACTTTTTTGTAGGTCTCAATTCAGGATAAAGTTTAGAGTCACTTCAGATGAGTAGAAGCAAGAGAAGAACCAGGGTGCTCCAAGGGACTCAAGCTCTCTTGACTCGAAGGAACATCCTATCCCGATAGCGGATGAAGAGGAAGCACGATATACTAGAGAAATAGCCAAGTTGGATAAATCTCATGAGGTCCCAGAGAAAACCCAAGTTTGAAATCATTTGCTAGTTTGGTTTTTATAAATATTCTCAAGAATGCTAAAATAGAAGTTCGCTATGTTCTCGGAAGATAGAATCCTAAGTTTAGCTTGTAGACTATCTAATGCTTTGTTTTGAAGACCTTTTTAAAACTCTAGATTGAAAGAAAACATGGATATCTATTCTCGAGTGAGGGTATTAGTTTCCTTTTTGGCAGGCCCTCCCCAAGTTGTTTGTAATTTTGATTCTGTTTATAAATAGAAATACATAGCTAAATTTTATATTAAAATAACACAAGAAAAATATCTCAGAATCACTAGAAAATAACCTGTGCAAGGTAGGGCTTGAGGCCGAGAATGTAAAATGATCACAACTTCAATTATACTTATTTGATTGGCTACCATGACCCCAATTATGAAATTCCACAAATTTTGTGGATATAATGGCATTGGTTTGACTAAAATCTATGCACTTTGTCTATATCCAATCTACGAAATTCTCATCCATCACTAGAAAAAACCCTAAAAATTGCAGATTTTGAATTGAAGATATCTCCACTTTATGGACTCCATTTTGGATGATTTGTTTTTAAAATTGGGATTTTTTTGAGAGAAATTCATTTATAAATCTGTATTTTCCAAATTCTACACAAAATGTTTCAAAAATCTACCCGAATGATTCTATCCTACTTTTTCCATCAATGATTTGCAAAAAAGAGAACACAATTCTTCCACTCTGTGCCCAAAATTTCTCCCACTTTATGCCCAAGAAAGAGCTATGATACCATTTTCAGTGTACTTAACCCAAAACATTAGATCAATCACATGAAATATATTGAAAAATCCAAGAACACGAGAGAAAAGAGAGATAAGAAAAGGACCCTGTATTACAATGAGTGACTATTAACTAACTATTCAATGGGCCTTATTCAAGGAAGGTGGCCTCGTACATTAATAAAATATCTAATAAGGGGATTAGGGTAAGAACCTAACAAAATGGAGGGTGGAAAGATTATTATGGGCTTGAAAACAATTGTAAATTAGTGGACCTTTGGCTATGGGATAAGAAAAACCTCCTCTTTGAGACTCTCATCACTCCAATTATTTTGTATGGATGTGAAGTTTGGGGATGCAATATATCTAGAGAAACTTGGTGATCTAGGTGGATATCGGTGGCCACCCACCTCTTCCAACTGGATCACATATAGTTTTCATCTTGGAAGTTATAATTTTCATCTTGGCAAGTTTGCTTCTAGCTTTTCGGGTCCTAAACGTTTGGGGTTGTTTTGAGGCCCTAAACAATGTTTTCCGGGCCTACCAAAATCACACTATATATGGAGTTATATTGTGACAACATAATTTTTATTCCTTATATAGACCTTTCCAACGAGCCATCGTGCGCCTAAAACGAAGATCATATACACAAGTTATGACCCCGAGAAGTTGATGTACCAACTTACCCCATCAGGGCCCACATGACTTTTGGCGCTTCATCTCCTAAGGTTAGGTTTTTGGATGTATATGTTTTTTTTTTACTTCTTGATGATAAAAAGTTATGGATACCTCATTTTAATGTACTCAGGCGACTTTTCATATCCGCCACATCTCTTCTCAAAGATTAGCTACCACCATTTGAGCAAGAGTGTTTTTCATTCTGCATTTTAAAGTTTCAATAGATTTCTTTATTGAATAGAATTTAAGTTCCATTGTATCTTTGTTATTGTTCTTTGCATATCTCTGTTAATGTTATAGATCTTTGTTTCATTTTGTTCTGCTCATAAATCCATATCAGTGGTATCATAATGTTCTTCTCTTCATTTGTTTCTCTGTGCATGTCCCTAACGAGGTGGCGATATAAGTAGTTGGGACTCGAACCAGTTGAGCCTTTACAAGATCGTCCTTGCTGAAACCGATGGTCATCCATGGGGAAAGAAATGAGATATTATGGGACATGATATCTTGTTAAACTATTTCTTGAGGAATCCCTCTCACGACAAAGGAACGAGATGATGGACAATTTTGAGCAAATCCTTCGACCACTGCCAACAGGTGATGCATCTTCCTTGAGCGGAGGTGTCGCCCCCTTCAAGGTACAAATGAATTTTGATATTACTATATTTGACGGTCAAATAGATGCGGATGTTGTAGACAAATGGTTAAACCTTCTAGAAGGGTATTTTTCTGTCCATAACTTTTTCGATAGAGAAAAGATTACATTTGCGCTCCTTAATGTCATCCCCCATGTCAAAGATTGGTGGGAGAGTTTCTGTGAGAAAAAGGAAACATAGGAATCTACATTATTTGTAGTCACACCCACTTGGGTTTCTTTCAGGGATGATATTAAGGAAAATTACTACCCTGTTGGAAGTTATGACGACTTATATACAAGATGAAACACACTACGGCAGGAAAGAGACCAAACAATGCCAGAGTTCACCAGTGTCTTCCATACGTTGCACACCAAGATGGGTATCAAATACTATGAGAGACATATGGTTCACAAGTATTGCAACACTCTACATAGATACATCCAGACAAAAATGGAATTTTTGTACATCTCATCCTTGGGGGAAGCCTATCGATATGCGGTCAAAATCGAGCAAAAGATTAAACAAAAGACATGACAATTTGGGTCTGCAAAACCCTCACAAAAGAAGAAAAGAAAAGGAAACCCCAACCAACAGAACAAAGGGCAGAGCAAGGATGGATAGCCTCAAGAAAACCCGTCCAAACCACAAAAAAAGGACAAATTTGGGAAGACAAAGAAAGACACTAGGAAATGGTGTGAGTTCCATTAGAGCCCCTGGCATAACACCATTGAATGTCGCTCAAATAAGTCATTGGTGTCCGAGGTGAAAGCCTCTGAATCAAATGTGGGCTCTGACTCTAAGTCAGAACCTGAAAAAGGGAGATGGATCATTAATGCAGAAACTAGTTCCACCATTTCTACCACCACCAAGTTCCAGCCCAGTGAACCTGATGAACCAAAGGAAGGTGAGTTCCTCTTTCATTCATAGATGTGGGTGAAGGGTACTCCGTTGCACTTCATCTTTGATAGTGGTAGCTAGATTAACCTCATCTCAACAGAGGTCATGAAGCAGTTAGCTCTATCGCAAACACCACACCCACAACCATACACCTTTCGATGGCTCCACCAAGGTGACATTGCTGGCTCTATGTCAGCCAACAATGTCACCTAGCCTATGACATGAAGCCCTTCAAATATGAGGTTTTGTTTTATGTCACCCCCTTGATGTTTTTGATGTTATTTTGGGACAACCTTATTTATGGAAACACCATGTTGTATATGAGTCTAGGCCTTGTAGTTTTATTATTACTTTGGATAGGAAATTATACAGGACACATGAGGTAGTCCCATCTACTGCCATTTCCTTGATCTCTTCCAAGCAATGCAATAATATCACCTCTCATACCAATAATTTTGTCTTCTTTGTGATTCATGCTCAAATTGAGCGGAAGGTTGCAACCACATCCATGGCCTCCACGATAGGTCTCTCCATGCAGTAGAAGAAAGTGGATAAGGTTGTTGAAGGATAAAAAGACATCTTATCCTCACCCACTAGGGTACCTCTACACTGTCAGGTCAAGCACTCAATCGATTTGACCCCCGATGCACTGCTACCCAATGGGATAGTCTAGCATCACTCTCTATCAGAAAATGAGGAAATCAAGCGCCAGATCCAAGAGCTGCTCAAAAAGGGGCACATACGACCAAGCTGATCACCTTGTGGAAGCCCAATCATGCTTTTGCAGAAGAAAGATGGGACCTAAGGACTCTGCATTGATTACTGGACCCTAAATAAAATCACAGTCAGGAACCGACACCCAATTCCCTGAATTGATGATCTCATTAATCAGCTCAAGGGGGCCAAATACTTCAGTAATATTGATCTGAAGTCCGACTACTACCAGGTCCCAATAGAGCAGACCGATGTATGGAAGAATACCTTCAATTCAAAATAAGGTTTTTTCGAATGGTTGGTCATGCCCTTTGGCTTGAAAAATTCCCCAACAACTTTCATGAGGATGATGGATGATATCTTGTAGCCTTTCACTATTTTTTTTGTGATGGTGAATTTGGATGACATCCTCATCTTCAACAAGAGTTGGAAGGAACACTTGCAACATATTCAATAGGTTCTTCACACTCTGTGGTAACACAAGCTATATGAAAATTTGGAAAAATTCTACTTCAGAATGAACAGGGTCCAGTACCTAGGCTAAATTGTTGATTAGCATGGGGTGCATGTCAATCTAGCCAAAATTTAGGTCATTTGTGACTAGACAACCCTGAACACACTCACTGAGCTTCGAAGCTTCTTAGGATTTGCCAATTTCTATCGCAGATTCGTGTTGGGATTCTCCCACATTGCAAGGGACCTTAGCCAAGTGACCAAGGGCAGTGGCAAGGAAAAATTTGTGTGGGGCCAGTTGCAACCAAAAGAGTTGGATGATTTGAAGCAACGATTGTGCTCAGCCTTGGTGCTCTCATTACCCAACCTACAACAGCCTTTTGAGATTGAGACAGATGCTTCAGACTATGTGGTGGGCGCAGTTCTCACTCAAAATGGACATGCCATGGCCTATCATAGTGAGACACTATCAGATATCGGCCGTAAGTACCCCACTTATGACAAAGAAATGTACTCCATTCACTACTACATATCAACTCAAAATGCGATGAAATATTTCCACGTTTCTATAATTTGTGGAAAAATAAATTCAAATTTTGTCTTAATTTTAATTTTTTTTTGGTTTGGCCCCGACGTTCGTCGATAGCGACATATTCAGAAAACTGTCTATATATCCATGAATTTTCATCGCTATATCGACACTCGTGCCATGCGTGCGAACCACACATGTAGTGCAATGAGTATAATTGATCTATATTGACGATAATTGATCTATAAATACATGTCCTTAAGACAAATTTTGACAAATTTGCTATAGTTGCGACAATTTTGTTGGTGATTGTTTGAGCCCTGATTTTTTCTATCACATACTGGTTTAACACATCCAATTCTCGATCTACATAGCTCGAATTTTAGACTTGCAAGGTTAGTATTTTTAATTTTTCTGTCTCTTTTAATATAAAGTTATGTTAAGAAATTTTAATTTCAAAATTTATTAACATGAATGTTCTAACCAATTATTATTTTTTCTTCGAAATTTAGCATTGCTACATATATTTCATGTGATTGAACATAGAAGTATATGAATTTTTAAATTAATTTTGTTTTTAATAATTTTTTCAAAACTTAGCATTGCAACATATATTTCGTGTGATTGGACCTTGAAGTATATGAAGTTTTATTTTTAATTTTTTTTCAAAGCTTTAACAAAATTTATTTTTTTAAATATTTAATTGGTTCTTATAGGAAATTACCGTGTCAAATTAATATATACTATTAATGAAAACATAAGGAGGCTTGCTCAGTTTAGAGCGACATTGGAGGAGAAGGGTGATGGAAAATATTATTTCCCTTGCAATGATTGCAGGGTCTTGCAAACAAGAGGAATATTAATAACAACAACTGAAAAACAATGTAGGGAGAAGGGGCACACTGAAGGGGGTTATGAATATCATCCCTTGGTAAGACATTATTCAATATATAATGTATTCTTTGTAATAGTGATCATGTCATGTAGTTGTCAATTTTTTTATCATTTTAATATACGTTGTTTGTAAATATAAAGACAATGCCCCCAAAATGTCGACCGCCAGAGAGTTATTTTCCAAGTAGTAGCATAAATACTACTTTACAAGGTGAGGAACATGGAGATCAAAATATTGAAGATCGAGTTCTTAATGATGATATGGAAGAAGATAACGTTATTGATAAAAATTAGGAAGATGAGATACATAGATTGATCCAAGACACATTTTCTCCAATGGACGAGGACAACTAGGATGATATTCATGATGTTGATCCTCTACTCGAAAAGTCACAACAACCTATTTATGAAGGCTCAACAACAAATCTTCTATCTTCTATATTTTTTTTGGTGAACTTGTAGGTTTTGAATGGTTTATCAAACACCCGTCTCACACAGATCCTAAGGTATGTAATGTATTATTTATGTCACGTTGACATGTACATAAAGGTTGACTATTTTTCTATATTGTTATTGTTAATTAATTCATAAAGTAGGGATGGGATATTTATGATTAATATTGTTTACATTGACTTAGTTTTTTGAATGTTATAGATTGTTAGGTGAATTTCTATTACCACCGTCAAATATTTTACCATGCACATATCGAGAAATATCTTTGATTATGAAAGAAATTGGAATGGAGTATTAAGCTATTGATGCATGTCCTAATGATCATATCATATACCATGGCCAATATGCATCAAAAAATTAATGTCCACAATATCAAATAAGTAGATATCGAACCGATCAAGCAACAAAAAAGGTTCCTTGCAAAGTTCTTCGTTATATTTCCATAATTCCATGTTTCCAATGGTTGTTCAGGTGCCAAATTATAACACAATTTATGGATTTCCATGCAAAGGACATAAGTGAAGACAATGTTCTTCAAATGCCTGCAGATGGTTTTGCATCGAAGAACATCAAAGAAAAATGGCCATTTTTTAAAGAATAACCTTGTAATGTTAGACTTTCATTGAGAACTGATGGTGTCAATCCATTTGGAGAGCTTCGTTCTACTTACTCAGTGTGACCCGCTTTTGTTATAAACAATAACCTTCCTCCTTGGATGTCAATAAAGAGAGAGAACATAATGTTGGCAATGATTGTTCTAGGTATTTAATTAGCTTGTCTTTATTTACTTGAAAGTATGACATAATATTTCGTTTCTTTGTTTCGTTCATGATAATTATATCTTTTATATATAAGGACGTATAACTAAATATAATTAATGTATGTTGAACCAATTAGGTAAGTACCAAGTTAAATATATGAATGTATATATTGAGCCTCTTATCGATGAGTTGTTGAAGTTATGGGTTGGCATCACTATGTATGACATCTCTAGACCAATAGGGAAAAACGATTTCGATTCCATGGAATACTTGCATGGACAATTCACGATGCTCTCGGGTTAACACATTTTTGTGGTATGTAACTTTCCATTGTGCTTAAATATTATATAATTTTTTGAAAATATCATGCAGTTTTTAAAATTGTAATCCTAATTTTCTACATTAATTCATATATCTTGCAAGTCTTCAAACAAAGGTTAAATTTGCATGTCCAGTTTGTGGTCTTAGGATAAAATATCGTCGTTCAAGAAGTTTAGGAAATGAGGTGTTTGATGAGTGTAGGCACTTTCTTCCTAAGAACCATAGTTATCAAACTACCGAGAAAGAAAAATTCAATGGTAAAGAAGAGAATGGAAAAAAACCACGAAGAAGGACACCTTACCTATGGAAGTTGGAATATAATAGAAATAGACAAGGTATGCAAATTATTTATGTATCATAATATTATAAATCTTATAATTTTTTTTTTCAGTGAATTTTGTTCAGCGCGGTACTTAGCTATATTGATTAATTAGTGTTAATGTGATTTCGTTTATGTTTCATGAATGTCGTTAAGGTACGAATGGGCTTCCACGAGGATTGAAAAGTTACCCAATACAATTCAGTGGGTTTCCCTACTACGAGAACCTACAAATAGTTTATCTGTTTGATACAATTCATATCGAGAAGAATATAACATAATTATTATGGAAAATCTTAGATGGAAGGACTGACAAAGAAAGAATTGGAAATATTTGTAGTGACATCCAAGAAGCTAATCACACATTGCAAAGTGTGATTATTAATTCTAATGGTGATGGTCAAGAACAAAATATTATTATTCCATGGTTATTGGCAGAGCAACAAAGCAATGTTGTAAATGAGGTCATTCAGAAAATTAGGTTTCCGACGAGGTTTTCGTCAAACATACAAAATATCTTAACGAAAAAAGGTGATTTTGGTGGGGTTAAAACACATGACCGGCATACATTCATTAAGGTAATTATTAAGTACATTAACATATTGGTATACATCTTTTTAGTAATTGTTTTCTCTAATTTGGAAATAAATATAAATGATTTGATTTTCGTTATAGTATGTTCTACCTCTATCTCTCCCAGACAGCTTTGGCAACAACATAAAACAATTTATATATGATCTTGGAAAATACATGAGGTAAGTAATGCATTTTTATATGGAAAATGTTTCTTCGGTGCTTTGTAGCATAACTTATTGACATATTGTGTTTTATCTGCAATTTTATATATGCCTTGATATTGTTCAAACCTGTTATTTTCTTGCACCATTTGTAGGTGGCTTTCATCTAAATAAATCCATAAAGAATATAAGGTATTGGAAGAGAGAAATTCCCCAACTAATGTGTGAAATGCAGAAGTATCTATCTACAACATTTTTCAATGCACAAGAACACTACCTCATACACCAAGTTGAGGAGATTGAATTATGTGGACCAATACACACAAGGTTGATGTGGATGGTGGAGAGGCAGTTGAAGTCATTGAAGGATTTTGTTAGACAATGTTCACATCCCAGGGGTTCTATGGTGGAGGGATATATGGTATATCGATGCATGGTGTATATTAGTCAATATCTTCCTAAATTAGCATAAAATATGAATTTTCCTCACATTTGGCATCTCGACTCCATCAACAAATTTGAAGGGGAGGTCCTATTGGGGAAATGTAGAATGAGGACCATGAAAGGTTATTAGATGTTGTAGATTTAATATACTATACATTTAATTTTTCAATTTTATATTATCATACTCATTCATTTATTTTTGTTCCATCAACTATATTGAACTTTTCCAATGATAACTAATTATTGATATTCAATTGTTATTTTTTCATATAGTTGGACAAGAGTGGGATGCTCTACATTTATACATTGCAAACAATATTGATTGGATGGAGTATTGGATAGAATGATGTGAAGGATACTTTGGTAGGTTATCATGGGAAGGGATCAGTAAGATGATTAAAACAGTGCATTGTTATCGACATGAATTTCTTGATCTTATGAAGAGGGAAATTGTTTTAGCCTTTGGTTTAAAAGATAAAAAGGAAAGTATATTCACCCATATTTTTATAGTTATTTCCCATTATATCAATGTATTTGGTTTGTTTATTTTTTGAAATATATATTTAATAAGTCCATGTTATATGAAGTTTACTAATGGACAATGAATTTTTTACTTGTTGTCCATGTTGCAGTTGAAACACCACAATGCTATGTGGTGTAATGGCTGCAAATTTCGTATCAAAAAGTTGGATGATAAGATGAAAGCCTCAGATTGTGGGATAACTGCATTTTTTAAGGTGACTAATGTTTCCTCTAGAAGTGACAGGCATCCAAAAGAAACTGAAAATAGGTACTATGGGTATTTGGAGGATATAATTTAGTGTGATTTTAATTCCTTTAAAATAGTTTTGTTTGAGGTCAAATTGTGCAAGCTGTTAGCACTAGAAATCACACCTAGATTATTGTAGGTGTAAGACTAATACCCATCATAATTTGAATAATTAAATCAATGTTATGGTTGGTGGATTAGCAATAAAGAGAGAATTAGACTATCTACAGAGACATTCCATTGGGAATGTAGTCATAACATTCTGCAAATCAGAGGAAATCAAGCTACCTACTAGACAAAATGGATATATAATGATGAAAAAAAGAATGAAGTAGATAACACTAAAAAGAAATATTCATCAAGCAATGATCCTCTTTGCAAAATGAATAAAAATAATACTTGAACATAAATCATGAAAGAAGGCAATCACTGCAAATCCTTTGCATCCAATGAATCTCCTACCCATGAATATCCATTGATCCTCAATGTCTTAAATTCATTCAAGAAAGATGAAAATGTAAAATGGAAAACATAGAAAACATAAGCTGATATTAACAACTCTCATGAATCTCTAATGGAATAAATGTTACATTATGATATGCTCAACATGATTACAAATCAACATACACAACTAAATTGCCCCTCCAACTCTCTCCTAAATCGAGTCCCTATTTTGGAGTCCTCTCCCTCATTAAATAGAAAACCACATCAATAATATCTCTAGGAGGTCGCAACCTACACCATGCATTGGATTATATGCCTTAGAGATATGTGGCAAACAAAAAATAACTAATTCTTTGATTCCTAGAAATTGTCTTTTAGAATAAATGCAACTACATCCAACTCATTGCATGGAGATTTAGTGGAGTTGAATATTAGGTACAAGTGTCCTTTTGTGTTTAACCAATATCTGAGAACCCATTCAAACCTCCTCAGTCAGGTGGTATCCCTCCTACAAATTAGATTTATCAGATTGTTAAATTTTGTAGCGCAATTTCAGGATTTGCTGCAAACTTTCTTGTAGGTGATGATTTCACCATTTCTCTCAAACGAAGAATTGGGTCAGGATGATTTTTGGTCAAAAAGTTAATAATATAATGATTCATATACGCAAAATTTTTTAGAAGAAACCACATGGACATTTAAAAGTTATGATGAAAATACAATTAAGTTGGCAGCGCACCGTGAAGTTTGCAGCACATAGTGAAGTTTGCAACACACAGTTGAGTTTGCATCGCAAAGTTTAGTTTGCAGTGCATAGTGAATTTCACATAACACAGTTGCGTTTGTAGTGCACAGTTGAGTTTGTAGCACACAATCAAGTTCGTAGCACACAATACAATTCACATCGGACAGTTGAGTTTACAACACACAATCAAGTTTGCAACGCACAATCTAGTTTGTAGCGCACAGTTGCAAATGGAAATGAAGATAAGAAATAATCAGGTTTCCTTTTGAAACTGACCCTTGGAGATGTTGTATGATGGCCAGGCACTAAAAATAATATTGGTGCTAACACAGGCTACTGATGCATGAACGTTATCCTTAAAGAATTGTTATTGAGCATGCTAATGGATTTACCATGGTTAATACAAGGGAATTTGAACCAGGTACAAAGCCTTATGTTCTTCCAAGTCAATGTGAGCAAGTCTTTTACTTAGAGGTACCTGGTAAAGTAGGTTGGTCATACGTTGTTAGATATGATCCAAGAGGAAGACCAACAAAGTATAATCATGTACATGAAGAAGATGATGATGATGCAGATAAGGAGCAGGTGGTTGCAGATGTGTCAAATGAAGAAGCTGAAGAAGTTGATCATTCAAATGTAGCAGAAAATGTTCTCATTGATGATATCAATGATGATAGTGAAAATGACGTTGATGATGATATTGATATGAACGATCCTTTCAACATTATCGATTTTGAACTAGATCATGATACAAATGTTAAATTGGATGAAGAAGAATATGAATGATCTTTAAAAGTTGAAATGTATGAGTTAAGTGATTATATGTTTTCTATGATTTATTTTATTAATTATATATTTAGTATTTATATTATTTATTGTTTTTTAAGTGTTTACTTATACAGGTTAATTACGTTTTTTAAAGTTTTATGCCATTTTTGTATGTAGTGTGTTACATGTTCTTTATTACATCAAATTAGGTATGGGGGA
>ML801698.1:191700-231182 GCA_009831015.1 Picea engelmannii | reverse complement strand
GGGGGGGGGGGGGGTGTGCATAATTAGAGCTTCCACTTTCATGTGGTTTCCCTTGTTCAGTACATAATTAATTATTCTCGAAACCAAGAGAATCTCATTCGGGTTTATTATATGCCAATTTGAGAAATTTTATGTGAAGGTGAGGTGATGAGCATGTTCAAAAAAATGGAAATATGGTTCCTAAACACACAACCTGCACACATAGAAACAATAGCAAACCATGAAATAATTCATGAAAATTGGCCTTGTCGTCGGATTTTACCTTCCAATTTGTGCTTGTATGGACTGAAATTTGACATGGTAGGACAACACACCTGCATTGACGGTATGGGAGGGCTTTCAGACTAAAAAATGAGTCAAACAAATAATCCAAAAATCAAATATTCTTTGGTTATTCTATCAAAAGCCAAAAATATTGTGTGCTTACTCATGTACTTGACCCCGCTTATAACTGACACGTGAATGGGGCCAACGTTGAAAGTTTTTCAATTTGTGGTTGTATGGACTGGAATTTTACCTAGTTAGACTAGATGCATGCAATGACAGTATGGGAGGGTTTCCAGAATCAAACATGACTCACACAAAAAATTCGACAATCAAACAAAAAACCTATATAATAATTAATGTAAATTGGGTCAATGTTGAAATTTTTTCAATTTGTGTTTTTATGGACTAAAATTTGACATGCTAGGACAACACACATGCATTGATGCTATGGGAGAGTTGTTGGACTCAAACATGACTCACACAAACAATTTGACAATCAAATATTCAAAATCTAACATGTAGTCCCCTTTGGTTAAGTAGTACTTGATAATAAAGGGGCTACATGGGTAAAGGGTTAGATTTGATAGAGGTTGTATGTGTTAGTTTTTAAAATTGTTATTTATGTCTGATAGGTTATGTCATTTAAAATTGATAGGTTATAGGAGTCATATGGTTATACCTCCTTCAAGATAATAGTTATATGTTTAGGGATCCTAGGGGATAAACGATTAGACATAGTTTTATTTATTATACAAGTTTTGGGTTATAAGTAACAAGGATTAATAATGTTAAGGGTTGTATGTGTTAGAGGTTATAGGGGTTAATGATTGTAAGTGTTCATGGTTAATTGTCATAGTGGTTGCTCATTATAGAGGTTATGGGTTATATAAGAAATGGGATACAATGAAATGGGTTATATAAGTGTGAGGATTTATAGATGTTATATAATTAGATTTGATAGAGGTTCTAAGGGTTAGTTTTCAAAAATTTCATATGTGTTCTAGGTTAATTATGTCATTTACAATTCCTTAAAGGTTTAAGGTTATAAGAGTCATAGGGTTAGGGGTACTCATTATGGATAATGATTATTATAGGGTGAAAATTCACAGGGGTTATAACAATTAGGAGTTATAGGTGTTATTCAAAGTAAGGGTTAGGAGATGTATGTGTTAGAGTTTAGGTGTTAGAATTACAAAGTTTAGGTGTTAGAATTATAAAGGTTAGAGGTTAGAATAATAATGTTAATTGGGGTTAGTTGTCTAAGATTATAAAGGTTAAGGGATAGGTGTTATATCATTGTTTTTGGTGTTAATGGTTAAATGGGTTATGAGTTACAAGGGATTGTGGTTAGGGGTCATAGAAGATAGCTAAGGGTCATAGGAATTAGGGTTGATACATTCTTAGGAGTTACGAGATATGGTTTATGTGCCATTGGGATTACAAGTTTAGTTGGGTTATTGATGAAGGGTAATAGGGTAAAGTTTAAGGGGTTATAAGGATTAAAAATATGTTGTTATATGTTATAGTGTCTAGTTTTAATGATTGTAAGAACTATGAGTTAATGGTTATAAGGATTAGGGTTGAAAAGGATTAGGCATTATGAGTTATAGGGGTTAGTATTTTGGGCTAATATCAGTTGGTTGTGGTTTCTATAGATAATAGATAGGGACAGTGGGAATCATGTTAATCCATTCATGCATGTCACTAATTAGATGACAAGGCATCTGACTATTTTAAGAGAGTCATAGTTACTCCCATCATTTACCTGCTCTTGGTTGAATTTATTCACTTTCACATGCAGAGAACTGGGTATAAATCACATTGTGTCAGCATCTGCAGGGACCATCACAATGCTTTGTTTTAATTAAACAGTCGGATTCCCCTTGTCTATACTAGTTTTGAAAAGGTTTAATATTTTATATGTCTCTCTCTCTCTCTCTCTATATATATATATATATATATATATATATATATATATATTATATTAATTATATTAAAGACAAAAAATAAAACAATAAAACAATAAAAAAAACTAAAACTAAAACTAGCCTGCCCACACACCCATTCATGACAGTTAGAGAAACAAATTAAGGCTAGTCTCGCCCATCTCAAAGAACCATCTCAAAGAAGCAAAGGGTCGGTATCACGCATCTCAGAACAACAAAGGGTCACACCACCCATTCCAAGACTAGGCATAGAGAAGCAAAACCCGACCGCCCATTCCAAGACGTACAAAGCAACTCACACATTTGGACAACGACAAAGGAGGATCCATATCCGACCAAACCTAACATTATCCTACCAAAATTGGTAATGTATCTCCAATAATCTTCTTGTTAATGTATTGTACAATAGCTTTGTAAACTTGATTCTCTTCATATCAACTATATTTTGAGATTTTTGAAACTTCACTTTTGGCCAATTTGTTCGGGAGGGGGATTTTGATGCCCTCGACATGGTCAATTTGTGCAGGAGGGGGATTTTGATTCCCTCAGCATGGCAATTCCATCCAATCCTGTGACATATTTTGAAATAAAGGCTAAGAAACCACTCGATGTTGGTTTTCCTACCCAAATTTCTAATTCCGCACCTGAGAGACAGAGGGCGGGGGTGCAAAGAGATCTATGTGGTGAAGGAAGAAGATACTCTACAGAGTATCAACGTTAGGTGTGATTCACACTTCATTCTCATAGACAATCCCCACATCATATATTGATGCACCCTTCAGTTCTTGTACAACACCCAATCATAACTGTAACTATGGCTTGAAACTGTAAATTACATGAACTGTCTTGGCACAATTCTGTTTGTTTGCAACTGCTTTCCAAGTTATATTTGTTTTACAATTTAAGTGTATTCTAGACAAAGCCCGTAAGTGGTCACTTTGTTTGTAATCTAAGCGCACTTCGAACCAACTAACGGGTGGCCACTTTATGCAAAAGGAATCATTGAACTTGGTTCTCCAATAAATGGTTTCATGATTATCGTTAAAGGTGTGCGGTATAGAAAAATATCTTGAAGGATTGACATAGATACAGATTAAAAATAAATGGAGGTTTTGTAGGTTTTTCTTCCATGACTTTCTATTTCATTTTCATTGGTAGTCCTTAATAAATTATATGTTATAAGGATCAATGGTGATAAGGTTGAGGGTTTTTTGGATTGGGGGTTATAGTTGTTGAATTTTTGAGCTTGATAAAATATGTGGATTATTACTTTAAATTCTTCAACACTTTGATTTTAGATTACTATACTCCATAAACCAGAATAAGAAAAACCATAAGACTTTAGCAACATGCAAGATCACAACGCATATACCCTGGGGAAACCTTATACAGGGAGAAAACCCCCAACAAACAATCTTCTTTTATCACATTAGTAATGTATGATCACTTACAAATATTCCACCATGAAATTTTGCTCTTAACGATCTTTCCAAGATGACTTAGACTAGACCGTGTAACCTATAACAGACTCAGAAACTTGTTGATAAAAACATTTGTTGTATACAAATATTGTGGAAGAATTTGTGTGCTTCCTGAGTGCTAAACTTCTGTCTTTTCTGGATGGATATAACTGCTGATATATATGCTGCTACTTGCAGCCTGTATCAAATGATATTCACAACCTTTGTAAGATGATACTCGCAGCTTGTGTATGCTACAACTCGCAGCCTGTATCAGCTGATATTCACAGCATGTGTAAGATTCAAATCACAATCTGTATCAGATGATATTCATAACATGTGTATGCTGCAACGTGCATCCTGTATCAACTGATTTTACAGCCTGTGTAAGTTGCAACTCGCAGTTTGTATCAACTCATATTCACAACCTGTATAATCTTCAAATCGCAGCTTGTATCAGCTGATATTTGCAGCCTGTGTAAGATGCAACTCGCAACCTGCATCAACTAATATTCACAGCCTGTGTATGTTACAACTCGCAACCTGTATCAACTGATATTCACAATTTGTGTAAGTTGCAGCTCACAACCTGTATTAGTTGATATTCATAGCTTGTGTAAGCTACAACTTGCAGCCTGTATCGACTGATATGCAAAGTTGATTTTGTGTGTACTGAGTTGTAATATCATCATGTATTTTCTCTTCTTCCAGATCTACTTGGACAACCATGTATTTCTTCTTATGTAAGATTTCAACTTGATTACAAAAATGTTGGTTTTTATCCCCTGGAGAAACAAGGAAGATTGTATCTTCACGAGACTCTTCAAAAACATTTTTAGAAATACTATACTAAAAAACAACAACAATGTCTTCTTCATCCCTACTAAATCTCTAATTCAAATTGCATAAATATTATGCAACTTTATGCAACATGCAACTTTATGCAAATTTAATGCAACTTTATGCAACTTATGCAACTTATGCAACTTTATGCAACTTTAATGCAACTTATGCAACTTTATGCAACTATGCAACTTATGAAACTTTATGCAACTTTATGCAACTATGCAACTTATGCAACTTTATGCAAATTTAATGCAACTTTATGCAACTTATGCAACTTATGCAACTTTATGCAACTTTAATGCAACTTATGCAACTTTATGCAACTATGCAACTTATGAAACTTTATGCAGCTTTATGCAACTTTATGCAACTATGCAACTTATGCAACTTTATGAAACTATGCAACTTATGCAACTTGACTCTTATACATGGCAACTCAAAATTCTTCATGGTGGGTAGTGTTACACGTTCCAATGCACTAGATCAATACATTTACATAATTTGCAATATCAGGAAGATTGCGTGTTTCTAGCTAATAGGAATTTTATGTTCAACCTAACTTTTGCTAGATGACTTGACTTTTGCTCATGGCTCACAAGGCTTGAATAGGCTCAAAGAGGTTGTATGTTCTCCCTGACTTTTGCACTAGTCTCTCTATGCTCACAAAGGTTGTATGTTCCCCCTGAAGTTTTCACTAGACTGTCTATGCTCACAAAGGTTGCATGTTCCCCCCGGATTTTGCATTAGACTTACATATTGACTCGCAAGATCATAAATCATCTCGTTCATCTTGACTTTTGGTTTGACTCACAGAGGTTGTACATTCCCCTGGATTTTTTCAATACCTCACAAGACTGGTTGATTCTCCAAATCTCCCTGGCTAGCCTTAGGGTGGCCCATCTGGCCTCTCATTGGAGAATGATTGTTGATGCTGCCAAATTTAACAAAATGGTAGGCCTATGGAAACTCATCTGTCTTACCAAGATAGATCTTAGTTGAAAAATAAGAAATGTGAAAGTATATGCAATTACTATTGACCCAAGATCAAGATTCTCCAATGTGAATTCATTACCATGAAGAAATGTCTTTGTGAAAATCTGGTTTCACATCTCTAAAGCATCCTCAAACATAACATCTAAATCTAGAGAAAACCTCTCTATGAGAAATAATGAGAATTTAAAATCATGAGCGATGACATAAAATAGCATGACATCAATCTCAAAAGGCCTTACATTCTATTTAAACCATGATTTTTGAATGTAGTTTACATTTCATGACTTTCAAGTAGACAATCGTCATCTCTTCCAACCCTATACAGGGAGAAAAACCCCAACAAACAACATTTTTTTATTGCATTAGTAATGTATGATCACTTACAAATATTCCACCATGAAATTATACTCTTAATGAGCTTTCCAAGATGAATTAGACCAGACTGTGTAACCTGTAACAGACTCAGAAACTTGTTGATAAATACATTTGTTGTATACCAGCAATGTGGAAGAATTTGTGCATTTCCTGAGTGGTAAACTTCTGTCTTTTCTGGATTGATATATATGTTGTTACTTAGATCCTGTATTAGCTGATATTCACAGCTTGTGTAAGTTGATACTCGTAGCCTGTGTATGTTGCAACTTGCAGCCTGTATCAATTGATATTCACAACATGTGTATGTCAGTGTTTCATGGAAACATGCACAAGAGATCTAGCTAAAGCATGCACAAACAAATCTTATCAAGAAAAGAAAGAGAGATACACGATGAAGAATGAGAATCAATGCATATTATGATCTTATCAATGAGTGAGTGATCTTCACTCATATAGGCAATGAAATCCTATAATTAGGAATGCATGCATAATAGTTATGGTCTAAGGTTAGAAAGTCTAAAATAGAACTAGCCAGTTACCTCCCATTGAACTGGTGTTATAGTCTAAAATAGAACTAGTCAGTTAACTCCCAATGAACTAGTGTTACTCCCATTGAACTAGTGTGCCAAAAATAGAAACTTCTCCAACACCCCCCTCTGAACATCACTATGGAGTAAAAAATGAGTCACGGCTACTAGGCCATTTTAGGTACTCATGTACAATGAAACTAATTAACACTGAATAAAAACAAGGAAAGAGGGAAAACCACGTGGGAACAACACCCCCCCCCCCCACCNGTATCAAAATAAGAAAATGGAAGTTGCTAGGCAACTATGTTCTTCACTGCAAGAGGATCCCACAAAGTCTGAAACTTCGGCTCACTTAAAGTCTTCTTGAAGATGTATAAATATTTATGGATTTGATGAAGTCCTTTGGCAACCTGTCGAGCCTTGTACCTCTTGATCTTGTTGACCCATCTGCACCTGAAAATATTCCTTTCTGGTGGAAGTGGAACCATATTCCAAGTCTTGTTTTTTAGGAGTGAGTCATACTCCTTCTACATGACTGCTTGCCATAATGGATTTCCCACAATCCTATTATAGTTATGTGGATCAGTAGATTGAACCATATATCAATGCATGGGCATCACAGGTTCTGAAGTTGAAAGTACATGAGAATGCTTCTCATGCTGAGAATGAGTCATCCTTGAATCCAATTGATTCCCTACAAGGTTGTCTATTTCTTGAAGTGTGGTATGTTCCTTCTTGGGCATCTGCTAAAGCTTCAATGGTGGCTTCTTATCTGGATTTACTACTTGCTTATTTCCATGTACAGAATCTGAGTGTATGGAATCATCTTCGATGTCTGAAACTAATGGAAGAACAAGAGTATATGCATGTTGCACTAGGGGTGCATGCAAAGTACTCTCCTTATGTGTAAGTAGAATAGAGGAGTCATCGTCAGTAAACTTAGTGAATTTATACAACCTTGACTTGTGATCCACCTCACCAATTGCAATAATGGAATTGTCATGCATGTCAATTACTGAAACTAAATCTGATGTAAATTCAACCCTTTTACCTTTCTGAGTGATCTGATAAACTGAGAGCATATTCATAGAAAGCTTTGGAACATGTAGAACATTCTCAAAACTTCCATTGTGGAGTTCCACTCTCCCTTATTTTTCTATTGCTACTGGAGTATCATCCCACATGAGAATAGGGGGTCTTGAGTATGGACTCAAAGAAGAGAAAACTTCCTCTTTCCCTACCATATGATGGGATGCACCAGAATCTATAATCCATGAATCAGATGAGGATTGAATTGCAACCAGAGCATGATGATTACCTTTCTTAGGAGCATGATCTTCTTCCTTCTACTTCTTGACTCCCTCTGGAATGAAGTTTCCAAGGTTGTTCTACTGAAGTGCCTGTGCCATAAGATCGATCTATTTCTTCATGCATGCGGATTCTTCATGATTCAGTTTATTGCAGTAAGTGCAGTGATTTCCCTTCTTCTTCTTCTTCTTCTTGGAATTTGAAGATTCTTTGGAACCTGAAGAATCATTAAAGGGTTTGAAATATCCCTCCTTCCCGTTTTGTTTGGATGACCCTTTTCCATCATGCATGGTGAGTGCATGTGCTTTGAGATCTTTCATGAGACCCATCTGTATGAGTTTTCTCTGCTCTTGTGTGAGAGACTCAATGAACTGAGCCATCGTAGGCATTTTCCAATTTGCGCCAAAAAAACATCTGCCATAATGGAAATTGGAGACATATACATCATATTCTGGTCCTAGATTGGCCAAGATTGTTAAATTAAGTTGTTTCTCTTTTGTAGACTTGTTAATACCACATTCACCCAAACTCAATAACAAAGATTTGAATTTAGTAAATAAATCATGCATATTATCAAAACTTTTAGGGTCTAAGGTATTCAACTCTACCTCAAGCATATGACCTTGCATCTCATCCTGCTTTCCAAAGAGTCCTTCCAAGGTGGTCCAGATCTCGTTTGGAGTCTTGCATAGCAATATGAAACCATAAATCAATGTATATTAGCTCAAGAAGTAGTCCTGTGGTATCATCCTTACGGTTCGCCCATCTCATCTTCTCAATCACTGATGTAGGTTCTGTTTCTGTTGCCATCGTCAAATTATACAGTCCTTTCCTTCTGAGTTGGAATTCTCCCTTGGGATTCCAATCAAAATAATTGTACGGTGTGAGGATTACCACCAAGTTTGACTGTATAATAGTTGTCTTATCCATCTCTCCCACTGTTTCTAAGAACCACTAAAAATTTGCTCTCAATCTGCAAGTGAAAAATTAAGAAATCACGACAGAAAGGGCACTTTAAATGAAAATTCGTATCAGTTTCAAGAGACTATCTTCCAACTTAATTTCTAAGAAAACGGTGAGGAATCTTGCCAAACGGTTGAAAACCCACTTGCAGAATGGGTCGATTTACTTCTCACGCAAACCGTTTCCTCAAAAAATTAATATTTTGGGAGCAATCACTATAGAAAGGTACGACCATAGATTCGTATCAGTTTCAGGAAGCTATACTTTATGAGAAAACGGTGAGGAATCTCTCCAAACAGTTGAAAACCCACTTGTAGAATGGGTCGATTTACTTCCCACCCAGGTCATTTCCTCCAAACATTAACACTTTTGGAGAAATAGCTGCTAAAAGGTATGACCATAGATTCGTATCAGTTTCAAGAGGCTATCTTGCGACTTACTTTCTGAGAAAACGGTGATGAATCTCACCAAACAATTGAAAACCCACTTGCAGAATGGGTCGATTTACTTCCTTTGTGGGACATTTCCTCAAAACAGTAATACTTTTGGAGAAATAACTGTTGAAAGGTACGACCACAGATTTAGCTTGCCGAAACTCCAATTTTCCTTATTCTTTGGCTTGTCTGGCTTGCTCCAAGCAACATAGCTCTGATACCATGTCAGTGTTTCATGAAAACTTGCACAGAAGATCTAGCTAAAGCATGCACAAACAAAGCTTATCAAGAAAAGGAAGAGAGATACATGATAAAGAATGAGAATCAATGCATATTATGATCTTATCAATGAGTGAGTGATCTTCACTCATATAGGCAATGACATCCTATAATTAGGAATGCATGCATAATAGTGATGGCCTAAGATTAGAAAGCCTAAAATAGAACTAGTCAGTTAACTCCCATTGAACTAGTGTTAAAATCTAAAATAGAACTAGTCAGTTAACTCCCAATGAACTAGTGTTACTCCCACTGAACTAGTGTGTTGAAAATATAAATTTATTCAATAGTGTAAACTGCAACTCATATCCTGTATCAGCTGATATTCACATCCTGTGTATGCTACAACTTGGAGGATGTATCAACTGATATTCACGGCCTATGTAAGCTGCAACTCACAGCATGTATCAGTTGATATTCACATCCTGTGTAAGTTGCAACTTGCAACATGTATCAGTTCATATTCGCAGCCTGTATCAACTGATATTTGCATCATGTGTATGTTGCAACTCACAGCCTGTATCAATTGATATTCACATCCTGTGTAAGCTTAAACTCACAACCTATATCAGATGATATTCACAACATGTGTAAGTTGCAACTCGCAGCTTGTATCGACTAATATGAAAATTTTATTTTGTGTTTACTGAGTTGTAATATCATCGGGTATTTTCTCTTCTTCTAGGTCTACTTGGACAACCATGTCTTTCTTCTTATGTAAGATTTCAACTTGATTATGAAAATGTTGGTTTTCATTCCCTAGAGCAACAAGGAAGACTGCATCCCCTGCCACTGAGGAAGACCTAAAGCTTGGTTTCAATTTTGGTTTTCAAAGTGTGGTTGAATATCGAAAAAGATTGGGGCAGATTCCAATCTCCCTAATTATGAAAATGCAAGTAATAAATATATTCATGATTGATTATATCACCAACAACTAAATGTTTATGTTTGTTTTAATAAGGAGAGAAACCGAAGCAGTGTGGGTAGCAATAGTCATGAACAACTACCATTTGATAGTGGGGAGGGCCTGTCGCATGATATTGGGGAGTAGACTAGCCATTCATGTTTGTATGCTTTAGAATTAGAAGTATGTATTATGATTATAGATATTTATTTGCTGACAAGTACTTATAAAGTTTTTTCTTTCAATGGAAGAGCATGTAGCTCATGAGGGTGAACTACAAGAGGAACAAACGATGAAAGAAATGAACACACCAATTGTCACAGCTAGATAGACATGTAAAGAGAAATATTGTAATGTTATTCGAAATAATGAAATAGTTCTTTCAATAATATTTTAACATATCAATATGATCATTTTCATTGTTGCAGTTGATGCCCATTTGCAATTGCCTCCACGCCATGCTCATCGAGGTACCCTAAGTATGGTACGTGAGGGCATGGAAACACAATCAACACAACTAGGACAAGGCGCAAGAAATACATTGACATATGAGGATGATGATATCCCACTCGTGGGTCTTTTTAAAAAAAAACAAAAACAATAAAAATGATTGTATAAATTTATGACTTGTATTTTGATCACTCATTATTAATATGAATGAATGTTTATATGGCTTGCCTCCTTATGCATGAATGTTTATATGTTTATATGTCTTGATGACTTGCCTACTTATGCATGAATGTTTATATGTTTTCTATGTAAAAGAAATCATTTATTGGGTATGGGGAATTGAGAGCGATGTGAGGGGGGAGGGGCCATATGAGCTTCCACCTTCATGTGGTTGGCCCTATTCAGTAGAGAATAATATATTCTCGAAACAAAGAGAAGCTCATTAAGGTATTCCACTTTAGTATTTATAGAGTCTTTTAGATGTTTAAATGCCTGTTTATTTTCTTATATATTATTTACTCATACCAAAATTTTGTCTTTAATGATTTTTGCAGGTCTTAGCGATGGAAATGAAACTCTTGGAAAACTCTTATCAAGATGTATGGGCAGATGGACCTGGCGAAAGGACATTGATAAGGTAAGGGTTTTTGACGTGTTTTTTATAGTCTAGTTATCCCATTCGTTTTATTCTATTAGTAATTGATAATTGAGTGCCTAATTTACCGTTGCATGTTTTTTATAGTCTTTTACAGTTGCATGTTTTTTATAGTCTTATACATTAGACCATTAGGTGGTTTATAGTATTAGTTGGACTCTTATTCTGGGATGATTCCTGGTTATAAATTTACTTGCCACATGATAGATGTATGACTTGATGAATGTATATATCCTTGATAATTGATGATGGCGTTCTATACTCAAGACCCCTTCATGTTTACCTCCACTAATAATTGAGTATGATGAACCTAGAAACCTACGTGACTCACCCTTATTTTTCCTATTATTACGCGATTCACCCTCATATGATGCATACATATGTGGATGCCATATTAAAGAGATATTTAATAATATGTATGTATATGTGTTGGACACCTTGCCATTGATTGGTTTCATATTATTATTGAAGATGTCTATATGTGGTAGATACCTTGCTATGATCATGATTACTGATATGATTGCATACCTTGTTATTATTATTTCTATGATTGGATACCTTGCTATGATTATAAATATTGTTATGATTAAGTGTTCTGATTGGATATGACCAATGGTTCTTTATTGACTGATATGTTTCCTCTTTATTGCCTAATATGTTGTGTCTCTATTAACTGATATATTTCTTCTCTATTAACTAATATACCAACATTGTCATGAAGAAAATTATTGTTGCCTTTGTTGGACACCTACGCTGCAACTTGTCATGCACACAACTTGACCGTTACAACTTGACCTTTTACAACTTGAGTTTAGCAACTCATTCAACTTGACTCTTAACTTGAACTTTTACAACTTGAGTTTAAAAACTCATTCAACTTGACTCTCAACTTGGAAATTCGAATTTCACTTCATGGTGGACAATGTTACATGTGCCAATGCACTAGATCAATACACTTACATCACTTGCAATATAAGGAATATTGTTTTCTTTTAGCTCATAGGAATTTAACGTTCAACCTAAATTTTGCTAGATGCCTTGACTTTTGCTCATGGCTCACAAGGTTTGACTAGGCTCACAGAGGTTGTACATTCCCTCTGAATTTTTCACTAGTTTGTCTATGCTCACATAGGTTGTACGTTCCCCCCCTCCCCCCCGACTTTTTCACTAGACTTTCTATGCTCACAGAGGTGGTACGTTCCCTCTGACTTTTGCATTAGACTTACATCTTAACTTTTGTCTTTACCTTAGCTAGACTCACAATATCATATAGCATCTTGTTCATCATGACTTTTGGTTTGACTCACAGAGGTTGTATGTTCCCCCTAGATTTTGTCAATACCTCACAAGATTGGTTGATTCTCCAAATGTCCATGACTAGAAAAATTCATTTTTTTTTTAAACCTGCAGTCCTAGTATATATAGTGATGAATCACCGTGGAAAATATAACATTCTCGTGGCAACAAAATAGTTTCATTTGTGTTTTTCCATGAACATTCATCTATCTAGCGACGAATCATCACAAAAAATATAGAATTCTCGTGGAAACAAAAAACTTTTCATTTGTGTTTTTCCATGAACATCTGTCTATATAGAGACGAAAAATCGTGGCAACAAAAAACTTTTCATTTGTGTTTTTCCACGAACATGCGTCTATATAGAGATGAAAAATTGTGGCAACTATAACATTCTCGTGGCTACAAAAACTTTATATTTGTGTTTTTCCACGAACATTTGTTTATATAGCGATTGAAAATCGTGGCAAATATAACATTCACATGGCAAAAAAAAAAATTTCATTTGTGTTTTTCCATGATTTTTCATCTATATAGAGACGCAAAATCGTGGCAAATATAACATTCTTGTGGCAACAAAAACTTTTCATTTGTGTTTTTCACGATTTTTCATCTATATAGAGACGAAACATCATGGAAAATATAACACTCTCGTGGCAACAAAAACTTTTCATTTTTGTTTTGCACGATTTTCGTCTATATAGCGATGAGAAATCATGGAAAATATAACATTCTCATGGCAACAAAAGAGGATGTTTTTCGCTATATAGACGGAGTTTTGTTGTTATATAGACGAATGTTTGTTAAAAGAAAATCCAGAAGAAATGATTACCAAATGAATGACATGTGGCAGCCATATTTCGTGGATATTTCCACAATGAGTTATGGTTCATCGATAGAGCGACGTAGAAAGATCCACGAAAAATAAAACCCACTTTCGTGGCAATTTCAAAGAAAAAGTGTCGCAATAGCAACGAAAAAGCATGGAAAATTTGGTCATATTTAGTAGTGATTGTACAAGCCTATCGCTAGTGGAGGCATTACATTCTCAGGAAGCAGAAAGTCATCCAAATTGATCATAAGCCTCTACAGTTCATCAAGACACAAGGAAAATTGTAGAATGACTGCCATCAGAAGTGGTCCACATACTTGCAGTAATTCCATCTCAACATCAAGTATAATACATGGAGCACCAACCACATCGTTGTTTGCCTCAATCGACCTCTAGTTGAAACACTAACTACGGTTCTACACTCATGCGGACATGAGACCTTTGGATGGCCCCAAATCTGCAAGAGAGATCCTAACTTTTCCACTACCTACAATATGTTGGGAAAAAACACATTTGTCACTGATTTTCATCTTCAGGATGAGTTGTTGTGTCATCTAGTCCCTCTCTAATTTCCATCAAGTGAGCACGCGAAGAAGATTTGGGAAGCTCACTATAGTCGGATGGCAAGACACTTCAGCGTAGAAAAGTTAGTGGCAGTGCTGCAACACATTTCTATTGGTTGAAACTTTGGTAGGATGTCAGCAAGTGTATCAGGTCCTACATGGTCTGCATCATTGCCAAACTAGAAATTAAGAAACAAGGCATGTACACCCCCTGCCTACTCTCAACAGGACATGCGAATGCATCTCTATGGACTACATGTCAATCCTTCCTTCAACCAAGTAGGGAAATGACTTTGATTTCATGGTTGTTGACCGATTTTCCAAGATGGCGATTATGGTCACCTGCAAGAAGAGCATCAGAATGGAGGCTACTTCCAAGATCTTCTTCGAACGAGTATGGGTACATTTTGGGATACCAAAAAATATCATCTCAGATTGGGACAGTCATTTCCTCATCACATTCTGGTCGAGCCTCTGGTCACATCTGGACACCAAGCTCACCAAATCCACGGCCTTCCATCCCCAAATGGATGGCCAAACCGAGGTCATCAACAAGATGATTGTGCATATCTTGTGCATTTACAATTCCAGGCATCCACACACATGGGATGAGAGTCTTCCTATGTGTAACATAGTTACAACAGATCCATACATAGCTCAACTGACCACAACCCCTTTCAGATAGGGTTGGGATTTCAACCATTGTGTCCCATGGATGTTGCACTACCTCTTGTGTCCACACAGGCAAAATATTCCCATGCACAAACCGAAGCCGAGAAAGCCACCTAGTTCATTGAACGAATCCAAAAAATCTACCAATAGGTTCAAGATATTTTTTAGAAGTCCAATGCCAAGTACAAGAAATGCCATGATCAACATCAGGTGCCACACAAGTTTTAGGTGGGAGATAAATTTTGGTTGCACTTGCAGAAAGAATTCCTTACAAGAGCCCATCAAATTCTTCATCCACTCTACTATGGACCTTCACCATCACCAGGGCTATGGGGGACAATTCTTTGATCTCAACATTCCCCCCTTCCTTGGCTTCCACAAAATGTTTAATGTGGACCTCCTTCAGCCATACTTTCCACCCTTATTGGACACCTTCGAGATAGCAGAACAATTGACACTGATAGAGCTCAAACTTGAATGCATGGAACAAACATCGAATGATCACATCATGGACACATAGGTCAAGGGAACTCACCAACAAAATCTTCAACTTTATTTTGTTGTCAAAGCTGGGAAACTCTTGCACCAAGGCAAGTGGCTCACCCGGGGCCAAATTCAGTAGAAATTTTCTCATCTGATGGGAGAAATCAATGAAATGGAGACCATTGCTTCCTAAGGAGGGAGGATTGATCCAGGGGTATATCAGTGGCCACCTACCTCTTCCAATTGGATCATATACAAATTTCATCTTGGCAGTTACAATTTTCATCTTAGTAGTTTTTTTTCTAGCTTTTCGGGTCCTAAACTTTCAGGGTTGTTTTGAGGCCCTAAAATTTTCTTTTGGGCCCGCCACAATCACATTGTAAATGAATTTAGAGTGTGATGACATAATTTGTATTCCTCGAATATAACTTTCCAATGGGATATCGTGTACCTAAAACGAAGATTGTATGCAAAATTTACGACCCCGAGAGGTTGATGTACCAACTTACCCCATCAGGGCCCACGTGAATTTTGGCACTTATCTCCTAGGGTTAGGTTTTTTAATGTCTAGGGTTTTATGTTTACTTATCAATGCTAAATATGCCTGGACGCCTCATTGTAATGTTCTCAAACGAATGCGAGTAGCCGCTACATATATTCTGAGAGATTAGCTACCACCATTCGAGCAAGAGTGCTTTTCATTCTGCATTTTATGGTTTCAACAACTTTATTTATTGAATATAAGTTAAGTTCCATTGTATCTCTGTTATTTTTCTTTTTATATTTGTGTTAATGTTATAGATCTTTATTTCATTTCGTTCCACTCATAAATCCAGATCACTTGGAGAAAGATAGAGTAGATCCAAAAGAATTTTATAACTTATAATCTCAAAATTAAAGGCAATACACCATATCCTATCCTCCTCATAAAAACAAGCCTTTCCTCCATTGAGAGCACGACTATGATTAGGTACTTAATGTACAATAAAAATATAAACAACATGGATGACAAGAGGCTCTCCAAAATTTCTTCAAACTCTGGCCAAAACCAATAGTGGCTCAAGCAAGGATAGCACAAATATGCCAATCTTTGCTAAATCATTGGCGAATAAAGGAAGAAGTCATAATATCGGTAATATTAAATGATTATTACATATCAATTTAAGGAGAATATGTTAGGTGGTAAAGAATTAGAGGATAAAACAAAATTAAGATACTATAACGAGGTGGTCAACCCAATCTAGAAAACCAAAAGTATCTCTTTGTTTTGACAAGTGTAAAGAAGAAAATTGGCATTGCTAAAATAAGAACAAACTCTTGCAAGCTACAGAGTGAAATTGGACATTGGACAATTCCCAAAACACCGTGGCATGAAATAATTTATCATCTTTGTGTCATTAAAAGGGTTGAAGATGAAAAACACTTTCTCTTAGAGTGCCCCGCGTATACCCAAATTAGACCACAATTTCAAAATATTTGTCACAATGTCGACATTCCTAACCTTCTAAGTCATCAAAACTATGGTGATATTGGACCACTTCTCTTAATCCTTTTCAAGCACAAAAACAAAATTCTAAAGTAATCCAGTTAATCTTTTATCTTTCTTAACGTCCAATAAAATAATTCTAATCTTAATGGACATTAATCTCTCTATATATTATTTTTATTTTGAAAATGTATAAGCTTCAAATTTTTCTTTTTAATAATTTTATTTTAAAAATAATAGGACATGGAGTTAGGTTACTTGAGTTATATATTGTGTTATATTAAATGATTTTAGGGATAATTATAATTTTATATTTAATTTGTAAAATGAACTGATATTATTTTATTATGAAGAAGGGTGTAAGTTTCAACGTTTTCTCATTTTCAGAGACTTTCTATAATTTTATTTTAGAAGTAATATTTAGATGGTTTGGTTTCTAGTTATATATAATTTTAATTAGTAAAATGAAATGGTATTATTTTTATTTTGAAAAAGGGTGTAAGTTTTCAATTTTTCTTCCTTTTAGGTTGAAAGAGTGTAAGCTTTGAATCTCGAGAAAGGGCTCCCGGAAGCCATTAAGCTCTCACTGGGGGAATGGTGCCATATCCAAGAGATGGACTACGAGCAGATTCCGTTTAAGTGTCTCCGGTGCCATACTTACGGTCATTTCGCAAAAAGCTGCCCCAAATCCTCTGAGGAGCCGGGACCAGTCAAAGAAGATGATTTTCAGCCAGTAACTAACTGACGAAGGCAGCCAAGGCGAAAGGATCCGCTAGCCCAGGCCCCAAAGGCCACCCATACGGCAGAGGCATCTCTAGAAAATAAAAACAGCTTTGATGCGCTAAAAGATGATGAAGCCCGAGAGCCAGAAGCAACAATAGTTATGGAAGACCCCTCGGCAGATGAAAGCCCTTTGGATTCCACCCCTCCAGAAACAATGGCAGCAAAAGAAACTCGGGATTCAGCTTTGGTACCTCCTGCCTCTGCAGGTCTAGTTGTTTCAGTCCCCCCTAGAGGCTCTGTGGAAACTTCTGAATCTGACGACAAATCAGTTCTGTCTCCACCCCTCACCCGAGGGCGAACGACCAATAAATCACGCAGAGAAAAGGAGGCGGCCTCCAACATTTCTTTAGGTTCTCATAAAAAGCTGGATCCCTACATTAAGGGGAAATTTTCATCCCCCTCGGTTTAATGCTTTGCTTTTGTACTCTACTATGCTCACAATTTGTGAGAATTTACTCATGTATGCAATTTGTGTCATTTTCTCAAATTAGCTCAATAAGAAGATGGGATTGGTTTCCCAAAACATTCACAAGAAGGTTGGCAGCACTGTTAGAGGTCACCAACCTTCTTCAGATATGTAACTTTTTGATTCTGGCTTGCCAGAAAATCGATTAATGCAACATAACCGTTCTTGTCAAAAAAAAAGAGTGTAAGCTTTGAATATTTATTCTTTTAGGTTGAAAGAGTATGTCTTTTAGGTTGAAAGAGTGTAAGCTTTGAATATTTCTTCTTTTAGGTTGAAAGAGTGTGTGGGCAAGTTTACACACATTTTTTCTTATAAAAATGCATGTGGTAAAAGGTGAAGATATGTATGCAATACATACTAAAACACACCTGTAAAAAAAAAAAAGTAATAGGGATGAAGGTCTCTATATGTGCCCACCCAACCTTCCAATAAAGTAGTTTACAATGTAATTTTTTCTTCATTTCCAATGGTTTGCATTGTCCTTTTTTTCATTATTTCCTTTAAATATTGTTTCCAGGGTTGATCCTTTATGATATAGTCAAATACGACTAATCCATTGATTGCCTATTTGAATGAAGATGGACAAAGGGTTGGACTCCCTCGGACTTAATTTACTCATTTATTGGGGATTGTGAGGAATAAGGCAATGGTGGGAGTGCCTTCATCCTCTCTCACATTTTTAAATCAAAAAATTTCATTGATGTCACAATTTGAAGTTAATAACAAAGTTTTCTTTTCTATTTTATGTGTATTTCCTTGATAGTTTGAGATGAAAAAGGGTTAAATTTTAATGTTCTATTTTTTGGTCCCTATTGTATTTTGTGAATCAAAACTCACTAGAATTTGTCATGGTAATTTTATTCTACCTCTTAAATTATGGTTCATGATCCTTTGATGGATTAGGTACAATTATTTGTTGTATATGGATGAATGCACAAGAAAATAAATTATGCATATAATTATGTTTTCTTAGTATTTATATTGGTTTTGGTTGATTTAATGGGAGGATTCATTTTTTTTTCACTAAATTTTTTTATTTTAATCATCATACCTTTGTTTTTCCATAAATACTCCATTACCCAATAGTTATGCACCAATCCTATAAATTCCAACCTATCATTTAAAATCTAAACCTATAATTTCCATTATTATCTAATCTATCATTCTTATGAGTTTAAAAGTCCATATTAGAGGCGATATTTAGAGACCCCCCATTATCCAAAAAATATCTAGCCTAAAGTGAGAAGAGAGATATTGAAGTGGGAACCCCCCTAGATGGCACCCAAGCTACCCTAGTAATTGGTTTTAGGGACTTGATATTTTGTAGTGCAGTTTTGAGAGCCAACAAATTAGCACTATTTTGGGAACAAAGTCCATTCCATAAGATAAGTATTTAAGCTACAACATTTATAAGTGAGCATTTTGAAAGTTTTATTACTCATATGGTGACACCACTAGGGAACAAAGTCCTCTCCACTTGAATTTAATGATCTTTTTCTTGGGGGCGAGATAAGAAATGGTGTGCAAATAATTTAGAAATATTACCCAATGGCTCCACCAAAGCTTACAAACCCTATTTGATAGATATTTGAACATGATACAATGGGAAATTGTAAGTAGGAAGCCAAAACCCTTTGGGGTAAACTTCTTTAAAGGAAAAGATGAACCTAACTAGGAATTCCATCTTAGGATCATCAAGGTGCGGAAAGGTATGCATCCATCACTAAGGAGAAAGGAGTATTTTTTTCCTACTAATATATATCATTGTTGGAGATATTACACACTCACCTAGGTAATTATTTTCCTAAGGTTGATAGTCCAATGTTGAGAAATCCCTACAAAATAGGGTGTTCCTCTTCAATTTAGAGTCAGTTACACTCAATTAGACTAGTGGAAGTCACTCATGCATGGAAACCTTGGTTTTATCACCAACAATTGCATGTGTTTCTCTCACTTCCACATGTGTGACTCAATTGACTGATGATTGCATGGATCAGTTAATTAGGACCATGTGGCATATTACTTCAGTTTATGTCAGTGGGTGTTTAGATCTCTCTAGATCACTACTATGGCGACTTTACTTAGCCATGTAGAGTATATCATGTGTAATTAATCATTCTCTCATCACAAATACAATTCTTTTGATTCTTTTCTCTCATCTCTTCTCTCCTTCTCTCAATTCACAAGATTTGTACGAATTATTGTTAGCTAGATTCTTTGTGTAGGTTTCACCACAATTATACATGGTATCAGAGCCCACAAGTATCTTATTTGTAGGTCCATAAGGGAGATGCAGTCAGGAAAGATGGATTATTCACCCACAATACTTCTCACACCTCATAACTACTTCGAGTGAAAGATAAAAATTATGCATCAAGTCAGATCTATAGGCTTGTACCGAATTACCATGGATATAGAGGTTAATCCAACCTATTCTATTGATAAGAACAAGTATCTCAACCGCATGGATGATTCTTACGACCTCCTCTGTGCATTTATGTCCCCCAAACTTATGTTTCACATTGAATCTTGTACCATGCCAGATGAGATTTGGAAAAAGTTAGAGGATCTCTTTGGAAAAAAAGATTAAATGAGAGGCCACATGCTCGAGATTGAGGTAAATTCATTATATCCTAGGAATTTTGATAACATCGAGGACTTATTTATGAATTTCAAGTCCCTCCACTCAACACAATAGATTAATCCTTTCTATCTCATCAAAAATTGGTCCATATTATGTTGTTTTTCTCTCATCATTTCATACAAACGGATTCACTTCAGGAGAGGCCTGGAAAATGCCGACATTGGATCAGTTTATTGAATCCCTCATGCATGAGAAAGATAATCTCATAAAAATGGGGATAATAAAGTGACCCAATGTGCATGCACTTTCTTTGCATGAAAGAAACAACACTTCCAATTCAAATTCCAAGAAAAAAGGAAAGGGAAAGGCACATGCAGAGCCAAATAAGGAAGGGTACTCCAAACCCTTCGATGATTCCTCAAGATCCAAAGGTGGAAAAGGAAAGAAAGGGAAGACCAAATGTGGTTACTGGAACCACGGTTATCATCATGAGTCTGCATTCATGAAGAAGTAGATTGATCAAATGGTGAAGATTCTTCAAAAGAACAACCTTGGGGATCACATTCCCGAACCTACCAAAAAGAAGCTAGAAGATTAGGCCAAACGAGGTAACTCTCATGCACTGATTTCCATAATTGTTCTCCTGATGCATGGATATTAGATTTAGGTGCATCCCACCTTATGGGGGAAACAAAAAATATTTTATCTTTTATTTATGCATGAACGAGTCCTCCCATCCTCATGGAAGATGATACCCCAGTTGAGGTCATTGGCCAAGGAAGAGTCTAACTCCCACATAGAAATTTTGAGAATGTCTTGCGTGTTCCAAAAATCTATGTAAATCTACTCTCCATTTATCAAATAATGCTTTCTAGTACATCGAAAAGGGTGGAGTTCACACCTGATTCCCTAACCATATATGATATTCATGAACCACAAATCTTGTTTGTATACATTCAGTAAATTCATTGCTAAATTTGATTCTGCTTTATTATTGATGCATGCTAATGATACTAGTAGATTATGGCATGATATATTTGACCATATGAACTTCAAATACATGCAACAACCATGCAAATAGGATATGGTCATCAACTTTCCCAACATACACTTTTCAAAAGGATTTTATCAAGGATGTGTTCTTAGCAAACATCCTCAAGAGAAGTTTGAGAAAGGGGAGGCTTGGAGGGCCTCCTATCCTTTCAAGCTCATCCACAATGATTTGATGGGACCCTTTCCTCATCTGTCCATCAAAAAATCAAGGTGCGTGCTTACATTTATTGATGATTTCGCATGATACACTTGGGTGTATTTTCTAAGGCATAAGTTGGAGGTTTTTGAGAATCTCAAAGACTTCAAAGCACATGTAGAGACTCGTTCCGGGAGAAAGATCAAAATCCTCCGCACAGACAATGGGGGGGAATATGTGAACCGAGATGTTCAACATATTTTTTTAGAGGAAGGTATACAGTTGCAACACAATACCTTACACTCCACAGTAGAACAGAGTAGCCGAGAGGAAGAATGGATCCATTAAGGAGATGGCCACTTCCATGTTGCATGCAAGATATCTACCACCCAAGCTTTGGGTCGAGGCATTTAACTGTGCCAACCACATTAAAAATAGATCTCCTTGCAGATATGTCAAGGACTGGACTCCATTCGAGGCATGGAGAGATAATAAAATGGAAGTCACCCACTTATGATTATTTGGATCATATGCATGGGCCCGCGTACCCTCTCGAAAGAGGAAAGCATTATATATGTATATTATCACATGCATATTCATGGGATATCCATATAATGTGAAGGGTTACATGTTTCTTAATCCCTCTACTGATAGGATCATCATTGAGCACAGTGTTTAGTTTGAGGAAACTCCCTTGCATGCACCATTTAATCCACATGTAGATACCTTTGTACCACTACCTACACCAGACATCAGTGATGATGAGTCCACTCAATCATATCATGGTTCATATCTACACTCTGAGTCTATTTCGAAAGATGATGAGAATGTCAATGATAATAATGTATATGTTGAGACACCTCAAATGCTCAAGTGGGCACAAACCACCCTACATGCAATATGATACCTTGTGGGGTATCTATCATATCAGAGGAGGATGAGGTCTTAGTTTGAGGATCCTCCTGATGCACTCACAACTACTGAACCAATGATGTGCATGCATTAATATATGGTTCTAGCTTTAGACCCATAGACCTATGCAGAGGCTGCATGGAATCCCTTCTGGTAAGCCACCATGCAAGAGGAGTATAACTCTCTCCTCAAGAACCATACTTGGGACCTGGTTCTACTTCCTTCAGACAAGAAGCTTTCCAGATTCAGATGGGCCTACAGATCCAAGAAGACAATATATGGATAGGTGATCAGGTGTAAGGAAAGACTGGTTTCCAAAGGCTTTCAACAAATCTACAGGATAAATTGTGATGAAACCTTTTCTCTCAAATAAAATATGGACTCCATATGATTGTCCCTTTCCATTGCGGCGACCAGGGGGTGGGAATTTCACCAGATGGATGTGAAGAATTATTTTCTTCATGTGGATATCTTAGAGGATATTTACATGGAGCAACTGCAGGGGTTTGTTTAGAACTCGTCCTTAGTGTGCTGATTGAAAAAGCCCCTCTATAGCATCAAGTCGGAGCCTACAACATGGTACGTGAAGATGGATGCCTACTTGATTTCTAAACATATTTTTAGATGTAAATCAGATCCAAACGTCTACATGCTGATAACCTAAAAATCCTTGTTGATCTTATTTCTTTGTGTTGATGACCTCCTTATCACCGGAAGTTCGACCTTAGAAATTGTTGTGGTCAAAGACATTATGTGGGGCATGTTCTATATGACAGACATGGGTCCACTGCACTATTTCCTTGGTCTTGATATTAGTCATGATGCTTCAAGCATCAAGCTATCTCATAATAAGTATGCTCAGGATCTCTTGGTTATATTCCACATGACCGACTGCAAGTCAAAAACTACACCCTTTATGTTTGGGTACATCTTGAGGATGGTGGGGATACACCAGTGTGGACATCACTTTGTATCGATATTGTATGGGAGCCTTCTCTGTCTCACCCACACTCGAATAAATCTCTCATATGCAGTAAGGGAAGTTTCTAGGTACATGTAGGAGTCGCATGAGCTACACTAGAAGGTTGTCAAACACATCCTTATATGTGTTCAATGCACCATAGGTTATGGGATCCACTATGCAGAAGGTTGTGCATTATTAGATTTCATGGGCTTCACCAATTTTTATTGGGTTGGTGATATAAAATATCATTGAGACGAACAAAGTTTGCTCACACAAATAATATCCAATATAAATAGGATAGTACACAGAAATCCATATAGGATAATAATGATATGAATAACAAATATTATATGAGATGAATACAATGAGAATGAGAGACCATTTATATATCCTCACAGGGGGTGCCCTTTCATGAATAGACACGTCCTTTAGATAAGACATGAATTTTGATTTATGATGTGTTTAATTATTATATTTAATTATTATTAATTATATCTATTTCTATATATTGTGTTCATAACATTGCCTTCCCCTTAAAAATGATTTGTCCTCAAAGCATACTTTATAGAAGACTTATCTCTTGTTCCGGCTTGTAATTATTGTCTCTTTATTATTCATTCTTGAGTTAGTGATCGTTGAAGACATGAGACGATAAGATATTCTAATCTTTGAGCAAAACTGTCGAATTGTAAAAGAGTCTTCCCACCCTAATTCAATATTTTGCAGAACTGGGTGTTTATATGGTTCTTGGAAAAAACTTGATGTATTTTGACTCCCATGATAACTTCTACTTTGAGAACCACTTGTAGTGGAAGTAATATTCTTTGGCATATCATTCATTTGTTTCCGTTGATACGTTGATTGGTTGAAGTATCGACTTTTGTGATTAGGATGTCGATAAGGCATCCTTGCAACTTGATCTTTACTTCGTATACTTGTATATTTTTCTTGATTAACTTTTAGAATTGAGTCTTCTTCATACCCCTGTCTTGTTTCTACTTCAACATTTTAAGACCTCTTTACATCAACTAGATTTGTATCCTTTTTGGTTGTAAGGTTGACTGCATCTGTATTAATTCATTTATCCACGATTGAGAGTTTTACATCTGAATACTTTTCTAGTTCCATAGGTTCAATCATTGTCTCTTTATCAACCAATGCTTCCTTGTTGATAAGTTTCTCTAACATTTTCTGTAGTGACTTATTATCACTCTTTAACTTCTTAATCTGTGTGAGTAAACATTGATTATGAATCTTTAGGCATGAGTTTTCTTCCTTATCTGATTTTTCGACTTTGTTCTTGTCTTCCTTCTTAGCTTCTTCTTCTTTCAACATTCTAATTTCTTCCAATAATCTTTGATTAAGGTTTTTTAAATGTGATGTTTCTTTATATTTTTCCGATAATTTCTTTCTAAGGTCCCGATTTTCTTGTTCCAACTTCGAAACACATTGTTTTCTATCCTTTGACTTCGTGATTTTTGTAAATAGTTTATAATTATGATTTCTTAGGCGATAAATCTCTTCGTCTTTTTCAATCATGATCTTGTCACTTTCTTTCTGTCGATCCTGCAACTTTTGTATTGATTTATTGTTATCTTTAAGGATCACTTCTAATACGTCCTTCATGTATTCTAATGATGGAGATTCTGAAACTGACTTCATTGTAATGTCCTGCAATGTGATTTTCTTCTTCTTATAAGAAAATGTCAAAAACTTTCTTCTTGTGTTGAAGATAAAAGTAACCAATGTATCCACCCAAGTAGACCCTAGAATTATATCAACATTGTCTTGATTTATTGATACGACATTGAATTGAGCTATGAATTTGTAATCACCAGTAGATAGTTGTAGGTTTTTATTGTCGTATTTCTCATTGGAAACACACATGTCATTTTCAATTATATTTGGTTCTAAAACCATTAATTGGTTTTCCAGGTCAACATTAATGTGATTTTTCCTAGCGGTCGGGAAAATATGATGTTGATATTCTTTCCTTGAATAATCTCATTAACTTTTCTTAAAGAATCCACATATTTTTTATAAGTATGAGGGAATCTTCCTTGTTTTTCATCGCTAAACTCCATTTTATATAAATATATGTTGAACCTTGAAATATATATATATATATATATATATATATATATATATATATATATATATATATATTTCCTTTACACCTTTTTTATACTTTATATCTACTTTAATTTATACTTGATAAAATTACTTTTATATTAAGTGATTTAATAGTGTCTTAATTAAATACCCTTTTAAAAACATCACCTCAGTATATACGTTTACTTCTCATTTATCCACAAATAATATATAAAGTTATGCACTTTCTATAATTTTGAATATGGCCTTAAAATTATTTTTATAATATCGTTTTCATAATTTATTTGGATGTACGAGGTATGAGTTTTTTTTTTCTTTTTTTTAATAATTGGTCCTTTGTCTTGCTTTTACTTCTTGTAATTTATTTTAATGGTTTATCTCTTATTCTTTTTTATATACCTTGTTTTTTTAATAATCTTTTTGTAATATATTATATATATATTACTTTTTATTTTTTATTTTTTTAAAGGCACCTTTAAATACTCTTTTTACTTTTTCCCTTTTATTTTTAAAACTTCAAATACTCTTATGTAACTTCAATTAATCAATAATAAGTCACCTTTTTACACTTTGTGGTAACTTTTATGAAAGATCTTTTTTTTTTCTTTTTTAACAACCCCACTAAAATATACTTTCTCTTAATAATAATATATTTTCCTTGAAAATAAGATATTAATATTATCTATTTTCCTGGACCCTTTTAATAAACTTAGTAACATTTTTTTTAATGAATGTGTTATCACATAAAGTTGTCAAGGGATGCAGGCCGCAACCATGAGTGCAAAGCACAACACTCAGAGCGACTCATTCCAAGCCCAAAATCAATGGTCGAAGCCCAAAATAGATCTGGACCGTTCAATTATCCTGAATGTCATGCGTCATGAGATCCTCAGCTCCAGAGGTTTTTCTTATAGAGAAATGTGTTTTGAGAATTGAAATTCCCGAAGGTCGATTCACAAATTAGATCTCAGCTGTTGATTCGAAGAGGGGAGATCTGATCCGTCAATCTAAAGCGCCAGAGCTGGGTTGTTGATCAGGAAGCCTCATCTCAAATCACAAAATCAATGGTCACACTCCATTGCGGAGTCGGAAGGTGTGCACATTTTAAAATTTTAAGGGTGGACCGCAATCAGAACAGTGGTTTTTGGAAAGGGACGCGTGGCGGTTCATGGTGAATTGTGTGGACAAAAGTGGTTTGCTTTCAGACCACCCTTGGTAGAACTTGCAATCCCTCAATTGCGTAGATTCATATCCCTAGGTCACATTGAGGATGGAGCGATGGAGAGGAGTTGTGCCAAAGGCCGAAATCACCTCGCTCCACATCACCCCTATGCATACGCTATCAGACTACCACCTACAAATCTCACATTGGTCACAGAAAAAGACCATTCATGGCCTCAAGGAATTAGGATGGACTCGCAGGAGTCATTTGCACCGTCTAAGAATAGTTATGGGTGTCAGGCCCAGTCCTAATCCCAATGAAGATAGTTATTGAAGATTGTGGCTAGTAGTTGAGATCTCGCCTCATCCCATAAATGGAAAATGTTGCAGAGAGCAGCCATGAAGGAACACTTACGATATGAAGCTTCCTTATGTGCAATTTTTCCTGTAAAGCACATAATTATGTCTGGCCCGCATCTAACATAATGAGGTCTGCATAACCTGATAGAGCGGGCATCGACTGAAGGCTTTGAAGGCAGTGATCTGATCACATTCCTGGTGGTTGAAACAATTTAGTATATATAGGCAGTTTTGATATTTTGTTAAGGTCGAATGGTTGAGCTAGGCTCCCTACTATTGTAATATTTTTATGAAGAACATTGGTTCTCTGGTTATGTATTTGTTTTTGAGACATATTGGTTAATCTATGTCAGCTTTCTTACTCCATCTTATTTGCCTCTGATATTGAGAGATTTCATGAATGACTGATTCACATGGATTGTTATGACTATATTATGATGAATGTTATATTATAGTGTTGTTATAATTTCTTTCAGTTTCTTTGAGATTTGAATTCAAGAGGACCTTGCCTTTAAGTTTTTCCTCCTTAGGCTGCTAGAAGACATGATGTCCATGGAATACCTCTACACTCTCCTCACTAAAGTCTTCCCTCAATTCACCCTTACTCCAACTTACTGACTGAAGTTGATTCTAGACCTCAATTGCTTATGCATGCTAGTCTAGATTTTTGAGTTAGAACATTATTATCATTGAGTCCTCTCCATTTTATCACCAAAAACTCATTTACATTTACTGTATAAACTGATGGGTACTGGGCTTATCCTCGTTACAGTCTGAGGGTGATTCCTAGTGCTAACATAAATGGCGTCGTTGCGGGGATGGATTTGAGCAGATTGAAGAGCTCCTTGAGAAGAACAACATAGATCCAACTCTTGATGGTAGATAAGAAAGGGATACAGAAAATTGACTGTAATCATCTACCTGGTGACTCCACAATCAGAGACTCCACTGGGGAGGATCCTACCGACATAAAGATGAAGGGAATGACTAGGTATCATCTTATGAGCTTTATTCATGAACTTTTGTTATTCTTTATTAGCTGATTTTTGTTTTCCCTTCACATATAAAGAGGATCATATTGTGTTTTATTTATTCGGTTGATCACCAACCTTCCTTTATATATCCATCCTTGGAAGAAGAAGACCTGCTTTCTGCCTTTGTTGTAGATGTTGATATTGTATCCTCAGCTCAGCCTACTCATCAAGATGAGCTTCATATTGAAACCCCTCCTTAACTCAATCACCCTTGCATCCCTAAGGAGGTTGAAACTGATCCATAGCCTCCTCAAATCTCATCACATCCTGCTGTTACTATTGAGCCTTGCCATCAGTGTGTTAAGCCTCATATTCAACCCACTAGTTTACAAACTAGAATCAGAGACAGGTTTTTTCAACCTTTAAAGCTTCCATATCATCTTCATCCTTATCCTCCTAATTTCTTTAAATATCTTCCTCATTTTTCTGGGGAAGATTATGTTACAGCTGAGAGGCATGTGGAGGCCTTTGAGAACTTTGTTGGTCAATTTGAGATTGTTCATGATGACATTTCCATGAGATTGTTCTCAAATTCATTTTTTGGAGATGTTGTTGTGTGGTTTAAATGTTTGGGAGTTGACTCCATTAGTTCCCGAGTTGAATTATGCAATGCATTTTTGAAGTGGTCGGGTGAGAACAAGTCCCTTGATCAATACTAGGATGATTTGAATGCCTTGAGGAGAGGGGAAGAGGAATCCTTAGTTGTGTTCAATAGGAGGTTTTACCATGTCTATCATAATATGCCTGTAGAGATCAGACCCACATAGACTGTTTTCATGGTGTATTATGTCATGGCTCAACATCCAGATCTTGTCCTTCACCTGAGAGAAAGGGAATCAACATCTTTATCTCAGTTATTCATGGATGTTGGGGAAGTGGAGGAGAACCTCCAAGCTTGTGGTAGGATTCAAAGTCAATATCATCTTAACTCTGAGCGTAAGGCAGGTTTTTCCTGTTGTCCATATGAAGGAAAATATGTGGATGATTTTGTATTCGAAGTATGTATCAATGAACAACTCTGTATTGATATAAATCATGTGTGTGAATAGCTATGAGAAGAAATTACTACTGTTCCTGAAATAGATATGTTTAAAAATTATTTTCCTGATAAAATTATTGATTTAAAGGCTGATCATAAATATGAAAGACAACCCCTTTTTGATGAATATCCTAGTGGTGATGAGTAGCAAGATTATCTTGTATTTTATCACTATGAAGACAGTAAGGATGATGCAAAGGTTGGCCTTGTCACGGAAGACATAAAATTTGACCAGGAGTAGCCCTTAGTTGAGGCACATGAAGAAGTCATTTATACACAACCTGAAGTAAATCCATAGTCATCAGCGAATCAACAACCACCTATGTCCATCCTTCTTCCACTTGTACCTACAGTTCACATTAAGCATATTTTGGACCCATAGATGCCTGTGGCTGTCTTTCAATCAAGTGTGTTTGTAGAGGACATAAAGCAAGTTGTCAGCATGCAAGTTTGAAAAAGTGAAGGTAACCTTTCATAAGTTAATCATGCGTTGCCTTCAGTTTCATGACCCTGCCGATGAGTACATAAAGTTACACTTTTCAAATGATTTGGAGCATGTAGGCTTCATCTTTTTATCAATATTTGAAGGTAATATGGGTGATCACAAGAATGAAATTAGTCAGTTGTCACGCTTTCCTTGTATTTTATGGATCATTTGTAGTGAAGTGAAGGATTCACTTATCAAACAGTTTGAATGGCTATGGTGGAAGTTTGCTTTCACCTAGCATTTTGTAAAAGTCAGTTAACTTAGGTTTTGTACATAAATAAGCTCCCTCAGGAGCAGGTGTGTTTGATTTCATTTTTAGAATAGTGTACGTGACGACCTGTTTTCTTTCATATGATGTTTTAGATCATGACTCCATAGCCCAACAACTAAGACACTGGAACTACTTATTCTTGGCAGCTCACAGGGAGCATGCCATCCCTTGTGGAGTGAAATGTTATCACATAAAGTTGTCAAGGGCCGCAGGCTGTAGCCATGAGCGCAAAGCACAACACTCAGAGTAACTCATTTCATGCCCGAAATTAATGGCGGAAGCCCGAAATATATCTGGACCATTCAATTATCCAGAATGCCACGCGTCATCAGATCCTCAGCTCCGGAGGTTTTTCCTAGAGAGAAATTGTTGGTCACTATAATTGCTTATTTAACTAAACAATCAAGTGCTACATAAATTGTCAACCCAGGGAAGTCTATTTATTTCAAAGGTAATCACGCACTATATATGCTCAATCTCAAAAGAAACCTAAAGTTGTAGTAAAAATATATTAGTCACACTTTGTCTTGAACAAACTGAAGTTCTAACTTGAATTAAAGGAAAGCAGTCTACCTATTGCAGAGTTTAATGTTTAAAGAAATAATTGTCCAAAGAATCCTGGATTACATTAAGAAAATAACAACCTGGAAAAGAAATCTTTCAAGACACTGTAAAAGGAAAGACCAACTATCTTATAACAGAAAACAGGACCCTATTCCCCAAGAAGCAATCTTCAACACCTGTTTCTGATCACCACACTTTTATGAACTCATTGCTAATTGAAATGATTGACACACACTGAAGACTAACTACCTCTTAACAGAGAATAGGACCCTATTCCCCAAGCAGGAATCTTTAGCACCTGTTTCCGATTAGTACACTTTCATGAACTCATTACTAATGGAAATAATTGGCATGCACTGAAGGCTAACTATCTCTAACAGAGAACATGACCCTATTTCCCAAGCAGGAATCTTCAACACCTGTTTCCGATTAACACACTTTCATGAATTCACCAAACATGATTGATAACTAGAATGATTAACAATTACCCAAGCATGAATCACATGGAAACAATGTAACAATTAGTAAAGCAGAGTTCAGTAAAGTAGTGTTTCAACAAAACAGAGTTCAGTAAAGTAGTGTTTCAGCAAAACAGAGTTCCATAAAGTAGTGTTTCAGTAAAACATAACTTAATCAAGGCATGAACAGAAATAACACTAACACACTACAAAGATAATGGGTGAATCTTGTGAAGAAGGTGGGCCCTCCCTTCTCACAAGATTCCCCTGGAACGAGAGGAACTAGAAAGAAATGATTAGAACAATCTTTTATTCATCTGTCAACTGTATCATATTACAATGTCTGAAATAAAACACGTCCCTCTCTGTAAATTATTTCTTAGCCAAAACAGAAGGTCCTCCCTAATGATGATTTCCTCTTATTTAAAGAGGAGAATCCCCTCGATACAATTTGATCATCAAATTACATTTGCACATCTGAATCCTATTCTTAGTCAGATCCGATTTCTATACTAGAATAGGATATCCTAGTCTCCCGTAACAGAATGCTATTACAAGTGCTAAGTGAGGTGTTGCTATTGCGGCTAGAGTAACAACTTCTTTATTGTCTTCTTGTTACTGCTATTGTATGTTGTTTCGGCATCGCAAATCGTGGGTTGTTTCAGCCACGGGATTTGCGTTCTCACTGTTTCAGCAACTTGGTCTCAGGCAACAACGATGGTTAATGCTAGCTCAAGGTGCGGATGTTGTGGTCAATGTAACAGTTTTGTGTTGTTGTTTCAGCATCGTAGACCACGGAGGGTGTAGCAGCTTCTTCTGTGTGAGTTGTTGTTTCAGCATCGTAGACCACAGACTGTGTAACAACTTCTTCTGTGTGAGTTGTTGTTTCAGCATCGTTGACCACGGAGAGTGTAGCAACTTCTTCTGTGTGAGTTGTTGTTTCAATATCGTAGACCACAGAGAGTGTAACAACTTCTTCTATGTGAGTTGTTGTTTCAACATCGTAGTCCACAGACTGTTTCAGCCACAGGGTTTGCGTGCTTTAACTGTTTCAGCAACAGACCTCAATGCTAATCTGCAATTTGAACTGTTTCAACACTTATACATTTCTGATCAATGGTTAAGTATGAGAGTAATGTAAAATTATATGCAAAACATATTAAACATATAGTAAAGAGAAGAGATGTTGTATACCTTTGGAAAGATAGGGTAAGGTGATAATGTGAGTTTAAATGTGAGTGAAACAAGGGTGTAAAGGTAGCAAAAAGTGTGAGTAAAAAGGTACATTGTAGGGTCCTAACATCCCCCCCAACTTAAAATGTTGCATGTCCTCAGGCAACTTCACTCTGAATCAAAATCTGAATACCGACTCTGAGCGTGCAAGTTACTCAATCAATAGTTGTGGAAGGTGATGTCTGTTGGAGCTCTGAACCCTTGAATGCGTTGTAACCTTTGCCAAGATGTTGTTTTGGCCTTCTTGGGAAACTTATAATGAACTTGATATTTCTCTGTTGGCATCCAGAGGATATGAAAATGAAACTGATACCCTATCCAGCTTTCAGCACATTTCTAAACACACTTGATGTAGCTAGGTACCTTGGAGATTGCTATCTCAAGATTAGTGGGGCTAAAAGGATTGTGTTCCTGTCTTTTCTTAGTAGATTGTTGCCAAAACATGTTATTTTCCTGTAGGGCAACAATATCTGTGGATTTAATGAACTATTGACACTCCTGAAACACTGTTGTCTGTAGTTGCTGAATGTGTTCAGTCATCCCTGGTTTCTTCAAAAACTGATAATACTCTGTAACAAAGGTGTCAGCATTTTGTGGTTCTGGCCGTATCCAGAAAAGGAGGTTATCCTCATTGTGCTTGGCAGCTAAGAAGTCATCCTACCATATAATCTGATTGTTGAGGAAGGAGGTGAGTGCCCGTATCTGGATGTCACCGACAAGAGGGTTAAGGTTAAACTGTCGGTTCTCAGGGATGGCCTCATTATGAAAATATACCTCACAGAGGAGGTGTTGATCCATAGCAGAGGCTTCTGCAAAGGTTTTGACAAAATCTGTTGGATTTAACACTGGATGGGGTCTGCCTTCTTTGATTGATTTGATCTGAAACCATGTAAGTCGTTCCATGAGGAACAAAGAGTAATTGTAGGATGGTTTCCTTGCAGCCAATAGCTTTTGCGCCAAGTCAAATATCAGGAGAAATCTGCCTTTTAGCTCTTTATTTTGTTTCTTAAGGGCACGAGATTCCTGGCGTGTTTGCTCCAAAGCTTCCCAATTTGAGTAGATATGATTTATCCAGATTTATTTGTGTTCCTGCAGGCTTTTGGCCTGTGTAACAACAGACTCTTTTTTCCATTTCTCTATTATTGCCTGCTCATCCCATGGTTGAGTTTGCGTTTCAACGTTGCAAGTAGTAGGTTGAGGTAGGGTCTGAGTGGCTTGTTCCACAAAGGTGTGGGTATTGATCTGACTAGGAGGGGAAAATTCATCAATAGGTAATGTTTGTACAACTTTATTAACAAAAGCAGGGGTTTCAGATTTGACATTTGTTTTAGGCCAGGGCTCAGTCTTAATTTTGGAAGGTCCTGCTAGTTCTTGTGTAACAGCAGGGTGTTCTTCTTTGACTGCAAAAGTCGAAGGTGCAGGGGGAGCTCCTGGCATTGGAATTTGAATTACTTTGTAGCCTGCTTGATAGTAGATGTCCCCACATTGACTGCACATATATTCTCTACACGGATTCTCTATTGTAGTTCCCTCTGACATGGTCGTTATGCGAGCTAGGGTGTACAATTTAAGTTCCTTCTCATAGGCTTCCTTTTCCATGGCTAGCTCTTGCTTGTAGGCTTCCAATTTAGACCTTAGGAACTCATTTTTTTGTAAGAGAGAGGCCATTGTTGGTTCTGGTTGAGGGGTGAATGGTTCTTGTGTAGCAGTCACAACCACACTAGCTGGTTCTTTTGGAGCAGCTACAGGATCGGCAGCTGATTCTTGTGTTCCAGCTTCTTGATGTAAAGAAAGTAATGTTGCAGCACCCTAGGCCTTTGATTCCTGTGTCTCAGTATCAATATCATCAGTTGGTTCTTGTGTTTCAGCTGCAGTTAGTTCTTGTGTGACAGCTATAGCTGGTTCTCGTGTTTCAGCTATTGAATGAGTAGCTGGTTCTTGTGTTTCAGCTACTAAATGGGTAGCTGGTTCTTGTGGTTCAGCTAACAAATGGGTAATTGGTTCTTGTGTTTAAGCTACTTGATTTGAAATGGATGATGTCGCAACACATTGGGCATCTGGTTCTTGTGTTTCAGTGCCCGTGGGTAGAATAGGTAAAGATTCTGACATTTGGGAGGTTGGAGGTGTACGGGGTATTAGTCGGATGGGTTGGGGGTTTAGGGCAGTGGCAGTAGTGGCTGTCCTTGTTGAGGCCCTTGTTCATTTTCTTTGTAAAAAGGGCGGAAAGAAAGGAATTTGCTTTCATTTTCGTGGGGACTTTTCCTCAATGATGGGACAGGGAGAATTGTCTGGTTCAGAATCATCACTAAGAATATGAAGGGCATGAGTGGATGATTCTGGTAAAATGTGGGGCGGGCTTGGTATGGTAGGGGGGTTAATTGGATTGATTGGGTCTGTAGGTGGACTGTTAGGTATTTCTGGAGAATCTGGAGGGTTTTGTGGATGTTGTTCCTGCAAATTTTCAGGAATTTCAACAGCTTCTTGGGGATCTATGGGTGGGTTGTTTAGTGGAGGGTTTTGTTGGGAAAAACCCTTTTGGATAAGAAGTTGAATGAGATGGTGATGGGTGAGTGAAAGGGCGGGATCTTTAGCCTTTTTACAGTAGTGCGACATATTTTTAAGACATCCGAGCAGATAATAAGGAATATTCACCAATCTAGCATGTCTTAAATGAGACAACATGACAAAATCAGACTGGTAGACTACCTGGTATCGGCCTTCGCAGGTAAGGTAGTGCTTGATAAATTTTTCAACTTTTCTCCATGGAGGCGGTAACGAGCTAAGTCGGACACCCCGGCCTTTGGGTTCAATTTGTTCCCCTGGCAAGAGGAAATCCTGCTGGGCATTGAGGATGATATGTTTGCGGCTGAACAAGTGAATGCCATTGGTAGGGAGACCCGAAACCTGCACTATATCCTCTTCTGTAACTGGAATTTGAACCCCTTGAACAATGGAATGATCTTCCTGGAGATTTCGAGCAAATTGCAAAACCTGTTGTTGATCATACCCCTGGAGTCTTTGAAAATAATCGAGTCATCCTGCCTGCAGAAAAATTTGATAAACTTTTGGATACAGTTCTAAAAGGGCTGTCGTGGCGGGTTCATACCATATAACAGGGCCTCCCATAGCTAACAGCTCGGTAAAATGCAGCGTCAAAGAGTCGAGTAACCACTTCTGTGCTGAGTGATTTTTTTGAGTGAAGGCATGCAAATGGTGGTGAAACAAACGAAAGGATGGTAAATAGGAATGGCGGTGGTTAATTCATGTGAAATGATGATATAAAATTTCGATATTTCCTCCCACCCCTTCAAGTGCGGCTAATAATGATTTTACATGAGTGGTAATAATGAGTTGGAATCTTCTCATTAACTATAGCTTAATTGTATTTACATAAAATTTACATACCTCACCTTTACCTTTTGATTCGTACTTCAAACAAAATATAGTGCATGTCCATAATAGTTTTGTAGTGGCCGTGGCAGAGACTTTTGATTTGTTAGATGAATTGTATCAAGGATTTGTTGACTGGAAGGACAAAATGTAGTATGAGAGCGCAAAGGCTTAATGACAGAGAATGCTGAAAAGTTGGTGTTTCAGCAACAGAAAGAAGGGCGAAACAATTGTTGAACGGTGTTGTTTCGTTAATGGAAAAATGTGAAGAATTGCTGAATAGTAGTGTTTCGGCAATGGGAAAAATGGTGAAAAGTTGCTGACAGTGGTGTTTCAGCAATGGGAAAATGTGAAGAATTGTGGAACAGTGGTGTTTCGGCAATGGGAAAATGGCGAAAGGTTGCTGACAGTGGTGTTTCAGCAATGGGGAAAATGGTGAAAGGTTGCTGAACAATGGTGTTTCAGCAATGGGGAAAATGTGAAAAATTTCTTAACAGTGGTGTTTCAGCAATGGGAAAAGAAGGGCGAGAAATTGTGGAATGATGGTGTTTCGGCAGTGGGGAAAAGGCACAAAGTTGCTGAACAGTGGTGTTTCAGCAATGGAGAAAGTCAAAAAGTTGTTGAACAGTGGTGTTTCAGCAATGAAGAAAGAGAAAAACGTTGCTGAACAGTGGTGTTTCGGGAAAGCTTGCCTCTTCTTGAAGTAAGATCATCCTTTCTTAGTAGGCCTGTGCTTTGATCGGGAATCTGCAAAAATCGATTATAACATGGTATTTCTTGACAAGGATTATTAGTAAACGAAATCTAATCTAATACTAAAGAAACTAAATTAAAAAGAATTAATTGCAATGAGGGGTAGGAGCCCCCTCTAAAAAGAGGTAATGAGAGTCTGTCACACATGTGGCCTTAAAATCTTCTTTGGAAATAGGGCGCTGGTACAGACGGAGCCGATGACCATTTACAAGTAACGGTGTTTTAGAGTCATCGATTGTGAGGAGCCTTACTGTTCCATTGGGGAAAACAGTGTCTACTTCGTAAGGTCCAAGCCATCTTGTACGTAGTTTCCCTTGAAATTCTTTGAACCGAGAGTCATACAGTAGGGCCCAGTTACCTTTTTGGAATTGCTTATGCTTGATAGTTTTGTCATGCCATTTTGATCTTTGCTGTTGAATCAAAGTTGTCTGATGAATGGCATCTAGTCTTTTTTCATCCAATTCATTAAGCTGTTGTAACTTGGTTGTTTGTGCATCAGTCAAATCAAGGTTGACAGCTAAAGCAATCCTTAAGGTCTTGATTTCAAATTCCACAGGAAAGACAACACTTTTTCCATAAACTAATTCATAGGGAGAGAATCCTATAGTATTTCTCCAGGTAGTTTTGTAGGCCCATAATGCTTCAGAGAGCCTGTGAGACCAGTCCTTTTTATTTTCCTTCACTGTTTTTGTGAGAATGGATTCTATTACTTTATTTGTGCTTTCCACCTGTCCATTGGCTTGGGGGTGGTATGCTGTAGTCATTCTATGCTGAATATGATATTTTTGAAGGGTGGCTTTAAAACCATGAGAAGTGAAAGGAGGTCCTCTATCTGTAACTAATTCTCTTGGCACTCCAAATCTGATGAAGATGTCTTCAAATAGGAAATCTAGAACTGCTTCTTCAGTTGCTCTATGGAGTGCTTTAGCATCCACCCACTTGGTCATATAATCTGTGCAGACCACTATGTAAACTTTTTGATTGAATGGGGGGTTAATGGGTCCTACAAAGTCTAAGGCCCGTCTTTCAAATGGTTCAAGTACTATCTGGGGTTTTAATGGCATTTCATCTCTATGGTTAGGTTGGCCCATTCTTTGGCAGCTATCACAGGCCCAAACATATTTCTTTGCATCTTTAAAAAGTGAGGGCCAATAATACCCCATCCTGAGAATTTTATGTGTTGTTCTCTTATCAGCAAAATTCCCTCCACAAGGGCCATCATGAAAAGTTTTTAGTAGATCATAAACCTCATCTTCTCTAATGCACCTTCGGATTTCTTGATCAAGTCCTGTGTGGAAAAGACACCCACTTATCCAACTATATCGAGCACTTTGTTGAATGATTCTTCTTTTCTCTCGGTGGGATAGGTGTGGTGGTAACTTCCCTGCAACCAAGTAGTTAGTGATGTCTGCATACCAAGGTGAGTGAGCAGATACTGCAAATAAATATTCATCAGGAAATGAATCATCTACTGGGGTATCATCATCAGGTTTTAACTGAGAAAGGAAATCAACAACTACATTTTCTTTTCCTGGTCTATATACAATTGTAATATCGAATTATTGCAATAATAGTAACCATCTGGTGACTCGAGCATTTGTGATATGTTTATTCATTAGATATTTGATAGTTGAGTGATCAGTATGGACAAGAGTAGAGTAGCCAGTGATGTAATGTCTAAATTTATTAATAGCATAGATAACTGCTAAGAATTCCTTTTCGGTAACTGTATAATTGAGTTCAACAGGAGTCATATTCTTGCTAATGAAGTAAATAGCATAAGGAAGATGATTTTCTTCTTGTCCCAAGACAACTCCTATTGCAGTATTTGAAGCATCAGAGGATATATGAAAGGGAAGTGTCCAATCAGGTCCTCTAAGAATAGGATCTATAGATAATTGATGTTTAAGTGTATTAAATGCTTCCTGGCAAGAATTAGTCCATTTGAATTCAGCATTTTTCATCAGTAACACAAACAGGGGAGAAGATATTTTGGAAAAAAATTTGATAAATCTTCTGTAGTATCCAGCATGTCCTAGAAAACTTCTTACCTTTGTTTGGGTTTTGGGAGTAGGAAGATCTTTAATGACTTGTATCTTGGATGGATCCACCTGAATTCCTTGAGATGAAATAAAATGTCCAAGCACTATTCCTTCACTCATCATCATATGACATTTTTATGTACTTAAGGAGAGGTGGGCTTGTATACATCGTTTAAGCACTTTCTCGAGGTTTTGTAGTGCTTCCTGAAAAGAAACACCATATGGGGTAAAGTCATCCATAAAAATTTCCATAGAGTCATTAAGCATATCAAAGAAGATTCCTATAACTGCTCTTTGGAAGGTTGTTGGTGCATTACATAGTCCAAATGGGAGAACTCTATAAGAAAAAGTTCCCCATGGGCTAGTAAAAGTGGTCTTATCTTGATCTTGGGGTGCAATTTTGATCTAATTATACCCACTAAAACCATCTAGAAAGGAGAAAAATTTCTTCCCTGACAAATTGTCTAACACCTGATCAATGAATGGTAATGGAAAGTGATCTTTTTGAGTTTCTTTATTTAAGGCTCTGTAGTCCACACATACTCTCCATTTTCCGTTTTTCTTAGGAACTATTACCAATGGGGACACCCATTCACTGTCTGATATAGGATATATAAACCCTGCATTGAGCAATTTTTGAAGTTCTTCTTTAAGGATTTCTCTTAAATTAGGGTTCATTCGACGTTGAGATTGGCAGATCGGTCGAAAATATTCCTTAATATATATTCGATGAGTACATAATTCGGGAGAGATTCCTTTCATATCTGTATAGTCCCATGCAAATGCTTCTTTATTTTCAAGAAGTAACTTCATTAATTGTTGTGTTTCAGCATCTGTCAGGTTAGGGTTTATGTTCAGTGTTTTGCCAGGTTCAATTTCTACTGGTATGCTTTTAGAAGAGATGGTGGCAGATGTTTGAGGTGGGTTTTCAGAGTTAA
>ML801698.1:154907-174594 GCA_009831015.1 Picea engelmannii | reverse complement strand
TGGTTGTGGAGCCTGATTATCTTCTTGATTCAGAGGTCCTTGCTTTCAGCCGTGTTTATACCCCATGAAGTATTTACACCCCAGAAGTATGTACACTCTTCCACGCGGGGGAGTGCAGAGGGGGGGTACCCCCTCTACGGGGTTCGAGGGGCCTATTCCCCCGGCTAGGGGGTCTGGGGGCAAGCGGGCCCCCAAAGCAAAAATTGCCTTGTAAAAGTATATTGTAATTTCATTGTAAATCTGGACCGTTCATTATAAAGTCACAGATCTAACGGTAGAGATTATGTTAGGGTTTTTTTCCCTAGAAGGCAACCCTCTTTTATGAGGGAAATGTATCGCGGCTATGGATGGTGGTGAATATTGTATTCTGAGAGAGGATACTATGAGAGAAAGAAGAGGAAGTTACAGCGGGTTTTGCTGTAGGTTGTATCCCTTCATTTTGCTGGATAATAATAAAGAAAGGACCTGGCAATTTCTCTGGTGGACGTAGCCCACACTGGGTGAACCACGTAAATATGTGTCTCTCTTGTATTGTGTATCTTCTGTGTTTTATTTCCGCATTTGTTTTATTTTATTGCTCTGCGGCCATGTTTTTCTAACAAAGCATATGTTCATGTTCCAAAGTAAAACATGAATAAGCTAGATAAGAAGGCTGAAAAGTGTATCTTTATTGGATATAAAGATGGTCTCAAAGGTTATAATCTTTGGAACCCATAAACTAAGAAGGTAGTGTATATCTGAGATGTGGTATTTAGAGAAATGAAGGATGTTGTTAAACATGAAGGCCTACCAAGTAAGGAATAACCAAAGAAAATAGAGTTTAATTTAAAGGATGATGAATTAGACTCTATAGAAGAACAAGAATCAGAAGAAGAAGATCCTCATACTCTAGTATTGAGGAGATCGGTTCGAGAAAGAAGGATACCAGAAAGGTATACTCCATTTGATTTTCGTTCAAATTTTTCTTTGTCTATTACTGATGATGATCCCAGAACTGTTAGGGAGGCAGTGGATTCAGAGGATGGAAATATCTAGAAAAAGGCCATGGACGAAGAAATGGTAGCTTTGGATAAGAATGAAGCTTGGGTTCTAGTGGAATATTTTATTGGAAGAAATCCCATTGGAAACAAATGGGTATTTAAAAGGAAGCTGAATGCAGAAGGAAAAGTGGAGAAATACAAAGCTCAGTTAGTAGAAAAGGGTTATTCCCGGGTTGAGGGAATTGATTTTGGTGAGATTTTTTGTCATGTTGCCAAGTTAACCTTTATAAGATTTATGTTATCTGTTGTTGCTGCATTTGATTTTGAAGTAGAACAGATGAATGTGAAGACAACATTCCTACATGGGGATCTTGAAGAAGAAATCTATATGAAGCAGCCAGAAGGTGTTGATGTGAAGGGAAAGAAGGAGCTTGTATGCAAGCTAAAAAAGTCCTTATATGGTTTAAAACAATAACCAAGGATATGATATAAAAAAAAAAATTATTCTTATATGTTTGGATTTGTCTTCACAAGAAGCAAAGAGGATCACTGTGTGTATTTTAAATTAATTGGTGATCATTCGATTTATTTGGTCTTGTATGTGGATGACAAGTTGTTGATATGAAACAATAAAGAGATTATATAGGATGTGAAAACTTAGTTGTCCTATAAATTTGACATGAAGGATCTCGGTGCTTCAAATTTCATTTTGGGCATGGAAAATAAAAGAGATCGAAAAAAGAGGAAACTCTGGTTAAATCAGAGAAAATATGTCGAGACAATATTGCAGAGGTTTAATATGCAAGAATGTAAATCGATCAAGGTTCCTATTCCTATTGGTGTAAAGTTATTTTTGGATCAGTGTACCAAGACACATGAAGAGGTGGAGGACTTGTCTCATGTTCCATATGCTAGTGCAGTTGGTCGTTTGATGTGTGAAATGGTTTGTACTAGACTAGACATTGCACATGCAGTGGGAGTTTTGAGTAGGTATATGTCAAAACAAGGGATGGAGCATTGGAAAACAGTAAAAAGGGTTTTTAGGTATTTGTGTGGCATCGCTAGCTATGGATTGTGATACCAAGGAAGACCAGGATTGGACAGAGTGTTGCATATACATGGCTTTGTATATGCAAACTGGGCTGGAGATCTGGATCGTAGGAGATCTACAAGTGGGTATGTGTTTAACTTGTTTGGAGGATAAATAAGTTGGATGAGCAAAAGACAAGTTGTAGTGGCACTTTCATCTACAGAAGTTGAATACATGGCAGCCACTCATGCAAGTAAGGAAGAAATATGGTTAAAAATGTTGTGTTCAGGTATTGGGTTGGTACAACAAGCTGTAAGGATAGATTGTGAGAGTCAGAGTGCAATTTCTCTAGCAAAGAACCCAACTTATCATTCAAAGACAAAGCATATTGATATTCAATATCACTTTGTGAGAGGCATGGTTGAAGAAAAGAAAGTATTGTTGATGAAGGTGGACACTTTGAAGAATGTTGTAGATTCATTAATAAAATTTGTGAGCACTGAGAAGTTCTCTTAGTGTAGAGGATCCATGGGCATTTATGCCCTAGATTGTTGAGTATGTAACCCTATAATCCCCTGTATGCAAAGAAAACAACAAGTGGGAGAATGTTGGGTATGTGTTATATTCTTTGTCGGGCGGGCATGTTGGTGAAATTTCTATTTTCGACACACTAGTTCAGTGGGAGTTAACTGACTAGTTCTATTTTAGACTTTCTATTTTTACCATCACTATTATGTATGCATGCATTCCTAAGGAAAACTAACTGCTTGATTGATTTTCTTAATTATGAAATGTTTTTCCATATATATGAGTGTATTCCACTCATTCATTATATCATATTGATCATGATCTATGTATCAATCATCAACTCATTGGAGTAGTGTGAATATATTTTTTCATTCTTCCATATCGAATCTCTCTTCCTTTCTTGATAAGCTTTGTTTGTACCTGCTTTATCTAGATCTCATGTCCAGGTTTCCATGAAACATTGACATGGTATCATAGCTATGCTGCTTGGAGCAAGCCAGACAAGCCAAAGAATAAGGAAAACCGGAGTTCGACGAGCTAAATCCGTGGTCGTACCTTTCAGTAGTTATTCCTCCCAAAATATTATGTTTTTGAGGAAACGACCCATCTAGAAAGTAAATCGACCCATTTTGGAAGTAGGTTTTCAACTATTTGGCAAGATTCTTCACCATTTTCTCAGAAAGTAAGCTGCAAGATAGCCTCCTGAAATTGATGTGAATCTGTGACCATACCTTTCTACATTCATTTCTCCCAAAATGTTACGTTTTGGAGGAAACGACCTATATGGGAAGTAAATCGGCCCATTTTGGAAGTGGGTTTTCAACCGTTTGGCGAGATTCCTCACCATTTGCTCAGAAAGTAAGTCGCAAGATCATGTCTTGAAACTGATACGAATGTTCACTTAAAGTGTTATTTTTGCCATGATTTCTTAATTTTTCACTTGTAGATTGAGAGTAAATTTTTAGGGGTTCTTAGAAATAGTGGGAGAGATGGATATGACAACTATTATACATTCAAACTTGGTGGTAATCCTCACACCATACAATTATTTTGATTGGAATCCCAAGGCGACATTCCAACTCAAAAGAAAAGGACTATATAATTTGACAATGGTGACAGAAATAGAACCTACATCAGCGATTGAGAAGATGAGATGGGAAAATCGTAAGGATGAGGCCACAAGACTACTTCTTGAGTTAATCTCCACTGATTTGTGGTTTCATGTTGTCGCATGAAATACTCCAAACGAGATCTGGACCACCTTGGAAGGACTCTATGGAAAGCAGGATGAGATGCGAGGTCATATGCTTGAGGTAGAGTTGAATACCTTAGACCCTAAAAGTTTTGATAATATACAAGATTTTTTTACTAAATTTAAATATTTTTATTGAGCTTGGGTGAATATGGTATTGATAAGTCTACACAAGAGAAACAACTTATTCTAACAATCTTGGCCAAGCTAGGACCAGAATACGTTTTATATGTCTCCAATTTCCATTCTGGCAGATGTCTTTTTGGAGGAAATTGGAAAATGCCTACGTTGGCTCAGTTCATTGAGTCTCTTACACAAGAGCAGACAAAACTCATACATATGAGCCTCATGAAAGATCCCAAAGCACATGCACTCACCATGCATGATGGAAAAGGGTCATCCAAACAGAATGGGAAGGAGGGATATTCCAAACCCTTTAATGATTCTTCACGTACCAAAGACTCTTCAAATTCCAAGAAGAAGAAGAAGGGAAAGTAGTGCACTTACTGCAATAAAGTGGATCATGAAGAATCCACATGCATGAAGAAACAGATCGATCTTATGGCATAGACACTTTAGCAAAACAACCTTGGAAACTTCATTCCAGAGGGAGTCAAGAAGCGAAAGGAAGAAGATCTTGCTCCTAAGAAAGGTAATTATATGCTTTGGTTGCAATTAATTTCTATTATGATTCATGGATTATAGATTCTGGTGCATCCCATCATATGGCATCGAAAGAGGAAGTTTTATCTTCTTTGAGTCCATGCTCAAGACCCCCTATTCTCATGGGGGATGACACTCCAATAGCAGTAGCAGGAGAAGGGAGACTAGAACTCCACAATGGGAATTTTGAGAATGACGTGGTAGTTATAGGAAAATTTCGAATAACCCCATTAAAAAGATCATAAGGGAAGTGAAGAAAGTCATCAACAACCCAAGCCTAAATGAGAGGACGAAAAAGAGATTTCTTCCCAACACCAAGATCACCCCGAGAATTTATGGTCTACCAAAAATCCACAAAGAAGGAACCCCTCTCCGACCCATAGTTAATACAATAGGATCACCCACCTATGAGCTTGCCAAATTTGTCGCAAAAAGTTTAGACCCCTTAGTAGGTCACATTGACTCCTTCATAAAAGACTCAAATGATTTCATTAATATTATTAAGAATGAAAAAGTGAATCCAAATGACACCCTCATAAGCTTCGACGTGGTCTCTCTATTCACAAAGATCACCCTTAACGAAGCTATCTTAGTTGTCAAGAAGGTAACAGACCCCAAAACAACGAAACTAGCTGAGGTATGCCTTCGTTCCACATTCTTCAGCTATCAAGGAGATTTTTATGAACAGACTAGTGGCATAGCGATGGGCTCTCCACTTTCCCCCATAGTTGTGAACCTTTACATGGAAGACTTTGAGAAGAAAGCCTTAGATTCTTATCCCCTGAAACCACTAAGATAGAAATGATATGTTGATGATACTAATGTACTTTGGCCCCATGGGAAAGAAGAGTTAGATAAATTCTTCCAACATCTTAATAATCTATTCGAAGACATAAAATTCACAATGGAACTCGAAGATAATGGCACCATCCCGTTCCTAGACATACTAATCAACAGGAAACAAGACAAAAAACTTGGACATTCAGTCTACAAAAAAAATACCCACATCGAAAACTACCTTCACGCCAGATCCCATCATCACCCCAACCAAAAATTAGGAGTCCTTAACACCTTATCCACAAGAGCCATAAGAATTCTAGATAAAGAACACCTAGAACAAGAGAAAAATCATCTTCACAAAGTCTTCAAGAGCATAGGTTACAAAGAAAAAGAGATTAAGAACGCAATGAGGAAAGCTCTAGAAAGAGAAAATAACAGACCTCAACAATGAAACAAACAAACCCCGAGCCCTGTTAGAAAAACAGGACCGTGGAGCAATAAAATAAAACAAATGCGGAAACAAAACACATAAGATACACAATACAATAGAGACACAGATTTATGTGGTTCACCCAGTGTGGGTTACGTCCACCAGAGAAATTGCCAAGTCCTTCCTTTATTATTATCCAACATATGAAGGGATACAACCTACAACAAACCCGCTGTAACTTCCTCTTCTTTCTTTCACAGTCTCCTATCTCAGAATACAATATTCACCATCAACCATAGCTACAATACATTTCCCTCATAAAAGAGGGTTGCCTTCTAGGGCAAAAAACCCTAACATAATCTCTACTGTTAGATCTGTGACCTTATAATGAACGGTCCAGATTTACAATGAAATTACAATATATATTTACAAGGCAATTTTTCCTTCGGGGGCTTCGCCCCCAAATCCCCGCTGGGGGCTCACTTGCCCCCAGACCCCCCCTCTGCACTCCCCCGCGTGGAAGAGTGTACATACTTTTGGGTTGTAAATACTTCTTGGGGTATAAACACGGCTGAAAGCAAGGACCTCTGAATCAGGAAGATAATCAGGCTCCACAACCAACAAGCCCCACTACCTACCTACCTTACATCCAAGGAGTTATAGATAAAATTGTTAAAATCCTAAACAATAAAGATATTAAAACCTCATTTAGACTTCTTGATACCATAAAAAAAAAATGAGATCAGCAAAATACAAACTTGACCAACTTAACTGCAAAGGAGTTTACATAATAGAGTGTTCATGTGGAAAATGCTACATTGAAGAAATAGGTCACTCCTTTCACACCAGGATCAAAGAGCATGGTGCTGACATTAAGAATGAACGAACTCATACCTCAACATTAGTTGAACACTCTCTCACAACAAAGCATAAGACACCATAATCCTAGCAAAATAAGACCACCTCCTTAAACGCCGAATTATGGAAGCTATCAAAATCATTAATAATCCCAACAACCTAAACAAAGACAACGACCACGAGATGAGTGATTGTTGGATCCCGCTCATTCGAGAAAGAAGACAATAAAAAGTTTTTTTCCCTAGGACTTAAGAACCACATCTCTAAGGCTCTAGGTCTTAACCTTTCCCTCCCCCAGACTTTTAATTAATCAACCTTATTTAATAACTAAAAATGAACTAAACTTACTTAATTCATACCTATTAATTAATTTCTTAAATTAATCTCCTATTAATTATGTAAACACTATTAAATTAATTCTAATCTAATCCTAAAACTAACCTTATTAATATTAAACCTATTCAATTTATAACTAATTGCTTAACTTACTTAAATAATACCAATTAATTAATTTATTCTCCTAAATTATAAAAACAACATTAAATTAACTCTAATCTAATCCTAAACTAACTTTATTAAGATTAATATCACTACCTTTTGTATTTAAACTAATTGCTACCTAAACTAGCATATAATTTAACATTTATTTATTTTAATTTGAATTAACAAATCACTCACCACTTAAATATTAATTAACAATTATCTTATTATAGATAGAATTTTTAAAATTTTTAGCAAAACCTAGGGTTTCGCCAAGCCGAATTCAGGCCTCCTCCAACAAACTTTAGGTTTCTCCCCTCCACTTTAATATTTATTAAGGCTCCTCTCTTGATTTTCCTCAAGATTTTATGTCCTGAAGATGGATCCTATTGTGGATCCGAAACGTCGACATGTAATAATGAATATTGTGGTTCTTCCGAACATTTCTGAAAAAAACTCCCACCACAGAAATCTTAATTCTCAGATGACTCCTCTATTCTACTTACACATAAGGAGAGTAATTTGCATGCACCTCCAATGCAACATGCATATACTCTTGTTCTTCCATCAGTTTCAGACATCAGAGATGATTTCATACACTCAGATTCTATACATGGAAATAAGTAGGTAGTACAACTAGATAAGAAGCCAATGTTGAAGCTTCATCATATGCCCAAGAAGGCACATACCACACTTCAGGTAGCAGAAAATCCATTGGATTCAAGGATGACTCGATCTAAGCATGAGGAGCCTTCTCATGTACTTTTAGCTTTAGAACCTACGATGCCCATGCATTACTATATGGTTCAATCTACTGATCCACAAAACTACAATAGGGTTGTGGGAAATCCATTATGGAAAGCAGCCATGCAGAAGGAGTATGACTCACTCCTGTAGAACCAGACTTGGAATTTGATTCCACTTCCACCAGAAAGGAATATTTTCAGGTGAAGATGTGCCCACAGGATCAAGAGGTACAAGGCCCGACAGGTTGCCAAAGGACTTCATCAGATCCATAAATATTTCTACATCTTCACGAAGACTTTCAGTGAGCAGAAGTTTCAGACTTTGCGGGAACATCTTGCAATGAATAACAAAATTGCCTAGCATCTATCATTTTCTTCTTTTCATACATTATCTTTTGAGGGGGGGGGTTGTTACCACGTGGTTTTCCCTCTTTCCTCACTTTTGTTTAGTGTTCATTAGTTGCATTGTTGTTGAAGGAAAATCTCCCTGTGGACAGGTAGATCTCCTCTTGAGAGCTAGACTCTTAACTTTTAAGACAAAAGATGCTTATCATGGTCACTGACTTCCTTTTAGATATAGATAAACTAATGTGTGAGGAGGAAGGAGAAAAGAAGTACCTTTTACCGGTGTTTGTCCCTGCACAGTCCGAGTTGAGCTCCAAACTTTCGCTCCACGACAAGCCCTGTAGACAAACAAGATACAACCAACTTCCTACCTTGATGAGATTAGCTTAAAATAGATCTATCTACTTAGAGACAAGTTCATGTGGGATCAAGCACAAACTAGAAAGAAACAGGCCAAGCAGATTATATTGATAAGAACAACAACGAAGAAAACTTACAACCGTAGATGCGAGTGCAACAGCTTCGTCAAGTCCTCCTTGTCTAACCCTTGCTCAAAAGACCCGTGATCAGAATGACAACAACTTCATTTATTATTCTCCTCTACTTCACTGTGTGTTTCCTATGAGATCATAGGTTTCATGCTTCCAAATCATTCCCCCTTTTCACCATGAGAGAGCCTGCTTATATAGATTTAGAGAAGCCCAACCACTTGAGATATCTTTAGGGTAAGTTGAGGATTTTCCTCCTTCAGTTAGGGATCTTCCCTAAGATCATGGCTTGACCAAGGATTCGAATCCAACTGCCTTCCAAGATTGAAAAGATATTTCCCCCATTCTTCTCAACAAACCAACTGCTGCCCAGAATAGGTAGTGGTCCTTCAAAAGGGTAGTTAGAGCGTTATAACACTCCCTAGTAAGGTATAGGGGGGCACCAACACTCCTAACAATAGCAGCAATCCTCCAAAAGGGTTGTTAAAGTGTTATAACGCTCCCTAACAGTCTATAGGGGGGTGCCAACACTCCTGCGAGAGGTATAGGGGAGCGCTCTCCTCTAAAAACTCAATTTTTGTGGTTCTTTCAGATGGCAAGAGGTTCATAAACCTAGTTAACCTTTCCTCTTCTTACAAATCAAATGTTTGAGGTGTTTCAAGTGTCTTTCTGATGTCGTTATAGATACGACATAGGCATTATGGCAATATGCTTTTCTTGACACTTGCGACACTTATGAGAAAAATGCGACCACTTGCGACACTTGTAATGACAACACTTGTGACACTATCGAAGTGAGTAATTTCAATGTGTAATAGATTGCCCCCCAAAGTATGAAGTTAGAAGATGAGAACTGATAACTGAAATGCTATGTAAACTTTCAAGCAAGGGTATAGATGCAAAGAACCTGACTGAAGCTACACACAAACATCCAACAAATATTATGACATGTTTCAAACCCAAGGCAGGCATACCTATGCTTGGGTGATCAAGACTTGCAAGATATGGCCACCATAAAATACACTGTGGATCCATAATTGTATTGATAAAAGGTATATCCACCAAGGATACAGTGTGGATCTATACTCTTATGACCTGAACTGATCATAGCCACGAAGAATACACAGTGGATCTACGAGATGACAAGACATAGCCATGACCAATACAAAGTGGATCTATGTAACAGTATATGTGTCTTTGTTCAAAAGAAACTCCGTCGCAACCTGGGCAAAGTACATATAAGAGTGACGAATCAACCTAGGGTCTTCTTACCGATCTCGATGTAGTACGAATCTAACCATGTGAATAGATGTCCTGATGTCAAACATGGCAGAAACCACTTGATTACCGGTCAATGATGTAAATCGTTAACAAGAACGAGGGAAATCATCATTAATGTCAATGATTCCCAAGGTACTCTAGTACATTCCAACGAATGTGAATGGATGAGCTGAAGTCGAACATCGTGGAATCATCCCATCAGAGGTCAATGATGTAAACCCATTGTCGAATGTGAGGAGGCTTGCCATTGAGGCATGCAGGTCCCAAAGTACTAATTTGTTTCTAAGTCTAGTTCCTGTATAATGTGTTGAATTCGACACGAATAGACTCGTCGAAGGAGGGCCTTGATGTATCCCCCATCAGCGACACAAAACAGACACATAGATGTAATTGGTAGATCAAATGAACATGGACTGACATGGGTATTGAGACAAGATATTTTTTATGGCTGACTCTCGAGGTGGATACTTCCCTTGAACACTGAGGCACAACAACAGAAACATGACATGGACCAAAACACAATGATGCAATGGATACTGTGACTTTTGTTGGGTGACCCAAAGGAGTAAGAAAAACTCAGAGGATTGGTTTAGTGCAGAAGTTCAGCAGGTTAAGATGTGCACAAAGACAAAGTGCCATGTTCAAGGGTGAATCTAAGAGTTACTTGGTGATGTTCTCAAAAACTGCTTGGCTTGCTTCTTTCAAATTTTTCCCCCATCCAGATAGATGAGTACCTCTTTTTTATTTAACGAGCTCGAGGAGGGTAACACATGCTCGATATAACTCACCTTCGGTAAGTTCCTCTTCCTTTGTTTAACGAACTAGAAGAAGTAAGGGTTTGGTCCCATATGGGCCTGTGAATGTTTTGTTTAACGAGTCCAAAGATAGAAAACTCGAAGGTTTTTCATGATTATAGAGTCTGGAAAAACACTTAAAAGAGAAATCCCTCGGTTCCTTTTTCGTAAAGTAGTTTGATGAGACTAAAAAAGAGATAAACTATTGCTCAATAGACGTTTTCTTCAAATACTTTAACGAGCGTGAAAAGAACAAGGTCGCTCGGTAATCTTTTCATGTTTAGAGAGTCTGAAAAGAACTTAAAGATGACTCCAATGTTGTCCTTTTTTGTAATGTTAGTCTCGCGAGGCTGAAAAAGAGATAAATTATCACTCGAAAGATGCCCTTTCAAACCTTTTAACAAGTGGGAAAGGAAGCAAGATCACTCGACAATCTTTTCATGTTTAGAGAGTCTGAAAAGAGCTTAAAGGAGACTCCACGGGGTTCCTTTTTCATGTATCCATACAGGTCTGAAAAAGAGATAAAAGTTTATTCGGATCCATCTCATGTATTTACGAGAACAAGAAAGAACAAAGACTAAGGTCGGTATGCCCCCAGCTTGAAAAGCTAGTGGCTTAACTCCAGAATGATCATCAAAGGCTGGAGACATGCCCCCCAAGCTTCAATTCATTCACCGGCTCTGAGGTCGTCACCAATTTATCTAGTAGATGAGAAAAAGGAGAAGGGTAGATGAAAAGAAGGTTCAAGAGAGGTGATTGTTTCATTTTTTAACGAGCTTGACACAGGAAAAGAACTATGCTTAGGGCCTCTATTTCATTTTTTAACAAGCTTTCTACAGAGAAGAGAAACTATGCTCATGGTTTCTTTTTTATCATGGCTTCCGAGAGGACAACGCTTTGGAAGGATACCGTGTCAAGGGACAAAACTCGGCCATGGCTTCCAAGAGATCTTTTCTAGATGGAAGATAATCACTTGGGAAGGAACACATGTCGAGGGTCGCGATAGGAGTAAGGAGATCAAGCTCCAATAACCCTACCGAACAAATCAACATGTCTACTACTAGATCCAAATCATTAGAAGTTGAAAGCATGGGAGACGATAGAAAAACGACATCAGGAGGGGAGATAGACTATATATCTGCCCAAATTTATTCACGAGGGGGAAGAAAAGAGGATTGATGATGGTTATTATCCCAAGGTAACTTGTCAATGCGAAGCATCTCCGAAATAGATTCATCCGAAGGAAAAGTTGGGGAAATGTAGGCGATTGCAGATGACAAGGAACTCAATCGTGATTGCATCGAGGAAATGTCAGGCGCCAATAGATGTTGGTCATCTGACGAGGAAGAAGCGGATTGGATAGAAACGTATGACGTTTTGGCTAGACTAAGTGGCATGGTGTCACCTAGTGCATCGAATTCCAATGGACAAGGTACAATCCAAGAGTCAGATGATTCCAAAGATTGATAAGCCACGGTCAAAATCATATCGACGGTGGCAATATGATGTGTAGTCGGTGGAAGTGGTGTAGGGAAGGTACCCATGAGGCTAGAATCTTTCAGTAATCCAACACCAACGCTTTCATATGTGATATTGTGGTCTCCCAAGAAAGGAATATTGTTGGTAGCAGGAGTGCGAGCATCAGTCGTGAAAAAATCCAACTGATCAATAGTGACAATTTTTCCCTGATGAGGAAATTGTACACATCGAAAGACTGACGAGGAAACGACAGTCATAGCATAAAACCAACTTCTTCCAAGTAACAAGTTGTAATCGAGGGGAGCATCGACCACCTCGACATCAACAGTAACCTTTTTGCCACCCAATTGGATGGGCAGGGACTGTAAAAGCCCATGGGGATGAAAACCTCACCCGTCGAAGGCGCGTAACATCGTTGAGGATTTGTTGAGTGCTGGTGATTTTAAACCTTTCCAACATGCCAAAGACATGACACAAGTCAAGGCTCCCTCATCTAGAATAGTTCGGTGGATTTGTTGATTGTGAACAACAACATCAACTTGGAAAGCAAGTTGGTGGGAGAGTCGAGACGCATAATTGTCTAGGTTAAACATGATATGGTTGGACGACTCAGGATCAACAATGCTAAGAGCAGCTAAGAGCGTTCTATGTTGACTGGGGCAGTGCTGTAGAACTTCTAACGCAGACATATCACATGGTGCTTGAGCCAAATCTTCAACAATGTTGTAGTTCTGGGTGGCAAGTGAACTAGGATTAAAGGTAGTTTTACATATAGTGCTCTTAGGAGGGCATAAGATAGAGTCGAATGTGGGTTTCTCAATCTAAATTGGTCCAGACGGAGGATTAACCAATGGAAGACTAAGAGAGGACGATGATGGATCCGGTAAAGTATCGGTACCGTTAGTGTCTTTTCCTTTGTCAGGGTTACCTGGTGTGTCGTATGTCTCAGAGTGAGTTGTCAAATTGACCCCATTAAACATATAAATATGTGCACTCGATGAGGATCGCTAGAACTGCCCCCCGGAGAGGGGGTTTGAGCAACCATGGATTGTTGTTGTGGAAAAGGTTGAGTAAGCACAACGGGTTGTGACTTTACTTGGAAAATTTTGGCCACTTCATTACGAAGTGGACAATCTCGAGTGTAGTGATCGTCACCACAAATGATACACAGGAATTTCAGTTTCCGTTGTGGTTGTTTTTCGGTAGAAGGTGTTTGATTTTTTGGTTGTTCATTATTATTTTTTGATTTATTCTTTGTCTTCTTCTTACCTCCGGATTGTTGTGAAGGGGCAGATTGAACTGCATTCACCTCAGAGATCTGAGTTTGGGGGGAGGTAGAGGAGGGTGTATTTGATTTGGAAAAAGATTAAGTTTTGACGGAACCGATAACACCATCCGCATGAGATGAGAATGATGGCTTAGAAGGATCGGTATTAGCTCGAGTAGCATTCGGAAGAAAATCATACAAAGTACCAGATTGGGAATAAACCAAATCTAAATACTGAGCCCAAGAAATGGCTTGTTCCTCTGTGACCGCACCACCCATAGCGACATCGCGAGTGATCAGGGGTAATAGTGATTTAGTAAACCATTCCGCCAATAGTATGTCAGGAATGGTTGCCTTGGTCATCCTTCATCATCACCTCCACTCATGAATATGGTCAAATATATGCACGGAGTTAGTTTGACGAAGGGAGGTCAAGATTTCAGTACCCGTCTCGTAGCGAATAGGCAATTGAAAGTGTGTGAGGAAAGACATGGCAAGGGAATTGAAATCATGAAAAGAATCACATGGTAGTTCAATATACCACTTTGCTGCTGAACTGGTAAGTGTTTGCTGGAAAAGATGCAAACGTATAGAATCATCCATGAGGGATTTTGATGAACACCACAAATGGAAATTCATCACATGGTTGTTCAGATCTTCGCCATGGTTTCCGTTAAATTTCAGAATATCAAAAGGAAGTTTAGCTGGAATGACTGGCCAAACCGGTGAATGAGAAATAGGATCATTAGTTAACCGAGACAAGTCTGGGAGATCCAGAGTCGCAAGGAAAGGTAGTTGTCGGTTAATTTGCGAATGATATTGGTGCAGCATAGGAACACCAGTAGGACCATAGACTAGGTTAGGTGGATAGTTGTAACCAGTAGGTCCTCCTACATACGATTGTTGTTGGCCAGGATAAGAAGGATTCGATGGTGCATGAGAAACATTGGCATAACTCGGTGGGTTATGAACATTATAGGCCGAGTATTTATTTTCCCATGAGGAGGATAAACATTTTGCCCTTGAGAATGGTAAGGAGTAGATCCTGAAGGCAGATACACATGAGGCCCATGAGGAGGATAAGACTGTGGTCTCGGAGAACTCCAGGTGATGTTTGGGATGCCGCCCGGATAAGATTGCCCGTAAGATGTTCCAGAAGGGACAGGATTGGATACTCCTCCTAGTGGTTTATTATACAAGTGACCCCCAACATGGGGTTGAGTAAAAGCGCCTCCTGAAGATACTCCCCAGGATTGTGAAGGGTTTCCAGCAAACGAGGGTTTCCCCCCTGCCAGCGGTGGATTTATGACCAGGGTATGACTGGCAAACGGAGGTTGCCCTCCAGGAGGAGCATGAAAAGGGGGCTATCCCCCGGGAGGGGTAGGCCCTCCATGAAAAGGTAGTCCTCCAAGAGGAAAAAATTCATTGGATGGTGGTTTCCCTCCAGTTGGTTGTGTTTGGGCAGTAGGGGTCTGTGTTCTTGGGTGAGAAAATGTCCCAGCAAGATCATGTGGAACATGTGGAGCTATAGAGTAGAATCTTGTAGAAACGGGGGTAGATATTGAAGTGTTATGGGGGTGAGTAGAGGTGATGAGTCCAGCATTAGGATGGACTTGTGATGGTGTAGTAGTAGGGTTAATAACCTGATAGACTGGGTGATTCATGGTTTGACCGGATGGTCCTGTTTCACTAGGAGGGTCATGAGGATGAAAGGGTTGTCGAAAGGATTCAAAATGTTCATAGAGATCGCATAACGATGAAGTCCTCCATACAGAATGAGTAGGTGTGGGATTGGTATCTACTGCAGTGCTAGGACGAATAGGAGTCCTATACTCGTCACCAAATATTGGTTCTGTGGATCCCATATATGTTTCGGTAAAGATCCTCTCCTGTAATTGTGGGATCTCTTCGTCTATGAAATTTCCAAGGGAGTCTAAATGAACCAAAAGTGGTTCGAGAGGAGTTACTGACACAGATGTAGTTGGATTTTCAACCATGACCAAAGTGCCTTCTAAGTTATCTAACAGAGGAGCAATAACACTTCCAGCGTCGGATTGATTTTCTACCTCTCTACGGTAGTTGTCTTCTGGCAGGTTAGGAGGTAAGGGTTTATAGCCTTCCGGAGGTAGCCCTTGAATCCTACGTGATCGATGAAGACCTTTATTGTCTATGGGCTCAATTGTGGAGAATAACAGAACACACTGAAAATCTAGGGCCAACTAACAAAAAGAAACAGCATACGCTAATAAAATCTAGGAATCAACCAAGCAAACAAAACTTCTCTCGATGATCGTACTAGTTTGTGATGAAATCCAACATTGCGTGATCAAGTCAAGAAGGGGCTAGGATATGGTGGAACAGTTACAATGGCGACCTGCTTAACGGACTTTCACCTTGGTGCAAGCTTCCACGCAGTAATTGTGGATTTACCCTCCAAGGAGCCCAATTGAGTTTGACCAATGTTTGTTCCAGGTACAGTGAGACTTCTGTTCACCGTCCCCTTGTGTAAGTACCTAAAGATTATGGAAACTAAAGACACCAATTCGTAATGAGTCCCTGGGCGGGTACAGTCGACAGTCCGATCCAAAACGTATGGGCAGGATAACAAGTCTGAAATCAACCCGAGAGGCTCCCACACATAATCGTGGGTATACCTCCAAGCGACCCCCAATATACGATCCGACCACTACAAACAGTTGAACCACGGAGGGATAATCTCTGTAATTCACCCGAATGCAACCTCATGTGTAACCCCTGTGTGAGAGGGGGATCCCAGAAAACCAATACGACAATTGGATTTGACTCTCCCTAGCTCAGGATGCTAATGTTTGTTTTGAAAACTTTGGAGAGTTGTACTCATAGCCTAATCCAAAGTGCTAACCCTAGTCTACTATTGGTGGAAGATCCTAAAAACAAAAATGTTCTAGATAATTTTTAAATAGCGTTCGTTTTACAGTTGTTCTTTACTCAAAGGGTGTATGAAAGTGAAACTGATGGAATGAGGACTCAATTCTCAAAAAGATGCATAAAATATGATAAGCAATCATTTCTTTTCAATGAACGCCTATTTAAGGGAAAGAGAAAGAGTCGTTTTCACTTTCAAACACTAATATGAAATGTCCTCAATCAATTGGTTCTCAATTGAATCCAATGCAATGCTAAAACATTTTAAAAAATTCCTTCTAATATGCAAACCAATCATTAAAATGTATCTTTTCTCTTTTGTATGTGAATGATGATTAATTCAATGCAAATACTTCTCCTGCTAACTACCCTTTCAGATCAAGGAGATTCAGACAAGTATGAGCAGATTTCGCACAAACAACACACACCCTCTTGCTATGATTGAAACAAGAAGCAATCAGAAAACAAAAGATAAAAAAACAAAATCAAACAATTCACACAAAAGAGAAGTGTTTAAGAACAATGACCTCAAAGAACCAAATAAGCTGATTCACAGATTGTTGATGCCCTTCACCAGAGTTCCCGCTCAGTTGAAAAGGAGAGAAGAAAGCGGAGGATTGATTTCAAGCTCTCAACAGCAGAAAAACTCAAAAATAAAGAAGAAGGCCACAAAATATGAACAGCAAGGTGCTTATTCCTCAGAAGGAAGGATGTCAAAGGCTAATGGGGAGAAGCATTGAATCACAAAGAACTTCATCAAGTGAAAAAATAGGGTCTGGATCTTAAAAAATGCAATTTTGGAAGGTATTTTTGCAAAGGAGAGGTTGGTGCTTTGGTTTAAGGGACACCAGAGCGTTATAAATCTCTCTCTAAGACTTCCAGGGAGTGTTGGCACTGGGCTAACATAGGCACAGGGGCACCAGGCTTCAAAAACTAAAAAATTGTCCAAAAACCCAAAATTTGAGTCAAATTTTAACAATCAAGATGAATGTGATGGGGTAAAGAGTCAATCAGCATATGAAATCAAACATATGGGGTGAACAAGGTCTGAAAACAACAAAGGGTAAGACAAGGTCTATGAGGAAGACCAAAACTGAAAGAGTTTCGATTCGTCTCCAGTGGAGTCGCCAATTTCTGTTGAAGCAAAATCACCCTACGGACAGGTAGATCTCTTCTTGAGAGATAGACTCTTAACTCTTAAGACAGAAGATGCTTATCATGGTCACTGACTTCCTTTTAGATATAGATAAACTAATGTGTGATGAGGAAGGAGAAAAGAAGTACCTTTTACTGGTGTTTGTCCCTGCATGGTCCGAGTTGAGCTCCAAACTTTCGCTCCTCGACAAGCCCTATAGACAAACAAGATACAACCAACTTCCTACCTTGCTGAGATTAGCTTAAAATAGATCTATCTACTTAGAGACAAGTTCATGTGGGATCAAGCACAAACTAGAAATAAGCAGGCTAAGCAAATTATATTGATAAGAACAACAATGAAGAAAACTTACAACCGTAGATGCGAGTGCAGCAGTTTCATCAAGTCCTCCTTGTCTAACCCTTGCTCAAAATACTCGCGATCAGAATGACAAAAAATTCACTGATTATTCTCCTCTACTTCATTGTGTGTTTCCTATGAGATCATAGGTTTCATGCTTCCAAATCATTCCCCCTTTTCACCATGAGAGAGCCTGCATATATATATTTAGAGAGGCCCAACCACTTGAGATATCTTTAGGGTAAGTTGAGGATTTTCCTCCTTTAGTTAGGGATCTTCCCTAAGATCATGGCTTGACCAAGGATTCGAATCCAACTGCCTTCCAAGATTGAAAATATATTTCCCCCATTCTTCTCAACAAACCAACTGCTACCCAGAATAGGTAGCGCTCCTTCAAAAGGGTAGTCAGAGAATTATAATGCTCCCTAGTAAGGTATAGGGGGGCGCCAGCACTCATAACAATAGCAGTGCTCCTCCAAAAGGGTTGTCAGAGTGTTATAACGCTCCCTAACAGTCTATAGGGGGGCTTGATTTATTTTCTTAACTATGGAATGTTTTCCCTATATATGAGTGTATTCCACTCATTCATTGTATCGTATTGATAATGATCTATGTATCAATCATCGACTCATTGGAGTAGTATGAATATATTTTCTCATTCTTCCATATTGAATCTCTCTTCCTTTCTTGATAAGCTTTGTTTGTACTTGCTTTAGCTAGATCTCCTGTGTAGGTTTCCATGAAACACTAACAGGGTAGAGGGGTTTGAGGGGGGAAAAAGACCCCGTGTAGGGGTTCAGGGGCAGCGTCCTCAAGAATTTTTTTTTCCTTGGGAAAAGTGTCACATTTTTTTCTCGTTTTTCACATTGCCTCAATTTTTGTATCCATTGTTGGGCGATTTTTCGGCACATGGTTTTTGGCGATGGTTTTCTATTTTCGGTTAAGGAATTAGGGTTGTTGACTAATCCAGGTCATTAGGTTATGTTTTTGGATGTCGTTGGATCCTATATGTATATTGTATTGTAAACACTGTATCACTATGAATGAATATCGAATATGTTGGTTTTCGCGGTTTGGGTTTCCATGGGAAAAATCTATGTGTAATGTTTGTATTTTCCATTGTATCTTTTCTGTTCTTTTACTGAAAATCTGTTTGTAGTAAATTTTATACAAGGTTAAAATCTACAAATATGAAGAAAGTTTTGAAACCTTTGAGGATCCTCCACACATTTTATGCATGAGGAATGAGGTGATGCACATGTATGAGAGAGAATAGGGGTTGTTAAAGTTAGAGAATTAGCAACATGGTGATGCAATTTTTTCACAAGGATTTGAATAAGAGTGAATCCCTGTGAATGCCCCATCATAAACAAGAAGTGATGTTTTAATTATGGTATATTATTGTTGGCAAATTCAGTGGATAGAATGCAGTGATGGTGGTTGTCATTAATGGAAACAGTGAACAACTTTGAAGAAATCGCGCGCAGCAAGAGCTAACAGAGGAAAAAGGAAGAAGAGTCAGTGACTGTTGGATCCCATCCAAATTTCCCGAAAGAACTAGAACTGTCAGATCTGTAGAGGCTGCGAGAGAGATAACTTCATCGGAGAATCGGGGATCGCGATTTCAAAGTACAAAGAACACTTGACAACGAAAACCCCGAAATCGCGATATGCGATTTCGCGATTTGATCGCAACTGTTAATCAAGCAGGGATCTGGACCGTTCATTTGTATGGACACGTGGCAGCCAGGAGGCCTCATCGGCAATTCGGGGATCGGGAGTTCATAATGCAAAGAACAATGACAACGGAAACCCCGAAATCGCGATATGCGATTTCGCGATTTGATCACAACCGTTAATCAAGCAGGGATCTGGACCGTTCATTTG
>ML801698.1:134054-147735 GCA_009831015.1 Picea engelmannii | reverse complement strand
GGGTTTCCTCGTGAAAATCTGTCTCTGTGTGTATTTTATGTGTGTCTGATGATCTTTACTCTTACTGTCCATATGATGTATGTTGCTTGATGACACGAGAAGAATTCTTTATAATTATTTAAAAGGCATAAAATTGTTTAAGCATATATACAACTGATTCACCCCCCCCCTCAGTTGTATTAGTATTTCCAACAATTATTGTCATTTTGATTATGACAGCATGATTCCTTCCCTTTCCCTTACATTAAATTTTGTACAAGAAGGTCATTATATGGGAGAATATGGTAGTAATCATGATAACATAATGGGAATCCCATGGCATCCTATTATTCATTTTATGGAAGTAGGATAAGAAACTTCATGGAATTAAAAGAAACAAAATTTGAATAACTTTAAGCAATAAATTAAGTTAAAGAGGGGTTTCAAATAATGATCAACTAGGAACATAATTCATACATCAACTCATATGAACACCTTGAGGCCCTCTTTAGTAGTCCAGAAAAACAATATGTATAAGAAGGAAAATGATAGAATTCCAAAATTTTAATAAAGCATACGTTTACCATTTTGACTAGCTTGAATTGGACACATGATAATTTTCTACTGGCAAATAAAGTGAACTTGAAAATCCAGTAGTTACATTGCAATGGGAAAATAAAGTGAACTTGAAAATCTAGTAGTTACATTACAATGAGAGGTGATTTGGCCAACAATATTTTTGTTGGCCAAATGTGAAATTGTAGCCAATTTCACCCTCAACCATGCCTTAAGAATTGGAGAGTATATTGATCCAATTAAAGATTGGATGGAATCCATTTATATAATTTCAAATTTGCAAAGATATCATTGAAGTATCATTCTTATTATGTGGAGTGTGGTTCAAATCTACACATATATTTGCCAATGGTAATATATTTGAAAGACCAACCTACATTTTGAAATGGATGATAATGTCCTTATTTTGGTTTATAATCAATTTATAAAAGGGAAGAATTTATGTCTTTGGTGAGATATTTCAGTGGATTCATTGGAAATATGACTTCACCTAGTTGTTTGTGTCTTAAGTAGGTTAGGGTAGGATAGGTATATACCTTAAATTAATGGTTTGAACATTAGTATGTTATTTACAAAGTTATTTGTATGTCTATTTTCAATAAGAATTGGTAGGTGGGATAGCACAATCCAAGTCTTTTTCAATATATTTTGATATGAGTACATGACAAGAGTCTTGATTAAGTGGTTAAAATATACCACCAATTGAAAAGGATTGGAAATAACAAGGAAAATGCATGTTAAACCAATGCCTATTCTAAGTTATTTATTAATTCTATGGTCAATTCTTGTGTTAGAATCTCGATGTCTTTAGTATATTGAATCAATGGTCTAGGTCTAGTGTTATCCCATGTGAGACAACTAATATTTATAGTGTCTTTATAATAGTACAAAATAATGAAGGCACATGCAACATGAATATTTTGGAAGCATGGAATTTGACCAACATTTACTTGGTTGCAACTACATGATTATTTTAAGGGTATTGTAGTTTAGTGAAGACAATCACATGTGACATGAATTTCTAATCATTGTCAAGAAGGAAGCATAAGCAAAGGAAGATATGGTGTTTTGGTCTACTCATCCAAATAAGTCAAAGGTTCTCATGCACCCCACCGAGGGCATGTTACCCCCATACACAGTCGACTATTAGCCGCTAAAAAATCAATCCTACTTTTTTGGGGATACTTATGAAAAATATTGGCAATGCTATCAAAGGAGAATTAGTACATAAGCCTCACTAAATATTTTCTCCAAGGGTTCTTATTCTTTTTGTCTTAAGAAACTATTTTATACAGAATATGTTTGAGAAGTAGAAGGTGATTCCTTGATTCTTTGGCAAATTTTTGGGATAAATAACTCCAAGTCTCAACTACTTTGGAAAAACATTTTTATTTCAATGAAATTCCAGTTATCCTTACAACTAGGGATTTTTTGAAATTTCCCCTATGTATTTCAAGTAAGGTCCATAGGAGGCCCAAATGCATCAATAATTCTACTTTAGAGATGGAAAGTAGAGGGAATTACCCCACTTGAGTCTTGGGGAAATCCCATGGAGGGTGTAATGGAACTACGTCAGTTGACCATAACATTATAGGTGTTGAGGGGGTCATCCCACTTTGAAACTGGGGTACTCCTATGGAAGATCCCAACTACATTATATTCACAACCTTCATAGCAAGGGAAACTCTAAGTTCACCCCAAACTCTTATTGGGGATACTCAACGTGAAGGATCAAACTAGGGAATAAAATAGCAACTAATCAAGAGTTGGGGTAATCATATGGAGTCCAAACTACATTATATTCACAACCTTCATTGCCAGGGAAAGTCTAGTTTCAGCCCAAACTCATCTTGGGGCTACTCGATGTGAAGGCTCAAACTACAACATATAATGTGACTAAACTGAGAGGTGGAAAATTTAAAGACGGAACACTTCCATGTGGTTGATCCATTTATAGTTATATAAAAGGATGATGTGCTTATACAATTTATCACCCAACTCACAAAGGTGTAGTTTAAACCTAGGTATATGAGAAGTAACCTAATGTATAGCCAGGTAAATCTATCAAAATTCTTTGATAGATCCACTTTGAAGGTGATTTTTTTTTCTTGCTTGTGTGAATAGAGTGAATTCCTTCTCATGCTAGTCCAATTGCTTCATGGATTTGGTTCCCTCTTAGAAACAAAAACTATTCAGGGGAGATGTGGTTGGAGAGTATATCTTTTAGTATTCTAGAAATTAGTTTTGTAATTATTTTGTATATGTTATTGCAAAGTGAAATAATCATGAACTAGTCAAAATATCTTGGGTTATTATATTTTGGGATCTGCAATGAAGGTCACATTGAAGGTTGTGAAGAATTTTCTAGAGGTTTTGGAGTACTCGACCACCTTTAGCAAGTCATCCCTCAAGAAATAAAATCATTCTAGAAAGAATTCAAAAGGGATCCCATCAAGACCTAGAATCGTGTCTTTCTGAAGTCTATGTAGTACTCCTAGTAAATCCTTTATGGTTACTTCAACCATCAGTTGAGCATTGTCTTCTTGATCAATCAAACTAGGAAAATGGTCGGCATCATTGAAAATGGAATTAATATTTTTTCACGTGTCATCCTTAAATAGATTTTGAAAATATTGGGTCCATTCTTCCATGATTTCTATAGAGGACATGGCCTTAGTGCCATTTTCTCTATCTATGGCCCAAATGGTATTTCTAGCCTTCCTTTTGTTTGAAAATTGATGGAAAAATTTAGTATTTTCATCCCCCGCTTGCAACCATAAGGCTTGACTTTTTAGTTGCCATTATTTTTCTCTATACAAAATATTCTTTCATCTAGACTATTCCAAGCCATAGAGTTCATCCTTATTCTGGTCTATAGGTGGCCCCTTCCCTTCTACATTGAGCCATTGTTGAAGCTTAGATTCCAAATCTTAAAGGGCACTATCTTTTCTCTACTTTCATTCCTTATTCCAGAAGATCACAATAGCCTTGTCCCTTTTAAGATTTGTAAGAAATTGTAGGGGAGGAGATTCCAATGAGGATGATTATAAGGGATCCAACTCCCCTTGATTAATTCTAAAAAAGAAGGGTCTTTCAGCCAGGTTGAGTTAATCTTAAAGGGGCTAGGGAGTTTGTCCATTTGAGGGTCTAGTTCCAACACAATGGGACTATGATTTGAGTCTGCTCCTAATGAAACCCATTTCCCAATCTGTAGAGATTCTTCCATGAAATCTTTGGAGATGAGGAATTTGTCCAATATTTTTTCTACCCTTGCCTCCCTTGTATGCATATTTCTCTAGGTGGGGGTGGTCTTAGCTAGTTGGATGTCATAAAGTATAGCTTATTCTAGGATTTATATCAAGAACTCAGCTAGAGTTTTAGGTTGAGCTTCCAACCCCCATATTTTTTAGGCACCCAACTTGAAGTTTAAATACCCTCCAATCATCACATAGTCAGTATTTAACAAGGAGATTTTAAGGGTCTGGTCTGAGAATTGTCTTTGATCCAAGAAGGGATGATATATGTTTAGGAAAAAAACAAAATTTATCTCATTTGAGAGGAGGTAGGTTCCCCAACCAACTTGTATTGTCTAGGAATTTTTTAGTTGTAGGGACTTTCTCCTCTAGCCTATTAAAATATCTCTTGACCTTCCATAGACATTTGTGGCCAAGAAGTCCCAACCTAGGAGAGCTTAAGAAAGAAATTTGGTATTCGTCAATTGTTTAATGGCCAATTTTTTGGAGGGATTGGCCATCCCTCTACAATTTAGAGACAAAATGATCATGAGAGGATTTTCCAATGGGCATTTTCTCCAAGGGCCCCAATTAATGATTTATTTTTACTGGATCGAACTTCCAAGTTCCCATGTTTTGAGCTAAGAAAGGAAAGGATTTTTGGTCTCTCTGAGTAGGATTTAGGTCCCTTTCATCATATGAACCTAGTCCACCCTCCATTCCTTGTGTGAGAGAGTGTTTACTTTTGGCATTGGACCCGAGGTTGTATTTGATATCAGAAGTGTGGAGGGGATCCTCCTAGTTAGGTATATCATCAGGGGGGGCTAGGGGAAGAATATTGAGAGAGGTAAAAGCATGGGGAATCATTGACGACTAGAGATTTGCAATGGGGATTAAGGTTGAGGGATATGGATCTATGAGTCCTAAAATTATTTAGAGTTATTTCCCAAGACCATCAACATAGGAAGAATTTAGGTCCCCGAAGGTCCCAAATTGAAACTCTAAATCTTTAGAATGTGAGGAAGGGGAGGAAGGGGTGTTTAACTTACCCAAATATAAGTTGATGTCTATTAACTTGGAGGATTCCTAGTTCCCGAGATTGATCCTAAGCTAGTGCTAGGTTGGTCCTTGTTTGAATGAATGTATGTTGGAGTGGATGCAAACATCTTCTCAACCATAGGAAGGAATTTGGAGGCAGGTTCTAGCATCTCATCGGCCAATCTCTTTCTCACCGACATTTTTCACCTCAAAACATTTGAGAAATCGATGACCATGTGGCCATACGAATCGCATCACCTACACTGGAATGGTATGACTTCACAGTCCAATTCCTAGTGAAGTATGACATCCCTTCTTTGAATTGTAAAGGATTATGCTAACCCCCCTGCAATCCTTATCCCAACCAAGATATGGGCCATCTCCATGTAACCAATGGTCCAAAAGGATAAATATGCTTTGTAATATCATCCTAGGGTGTTTCCTATCTCCTTGTTGTAACCCTTGAGATATTTCTGGCTAGGAAACTATGCTAAGGTATCCATTTTACTTTAATTGACTTGTTTTAAGATTGTCTATTCTAAAACAAAAAATTTTGTAGATTTTCCCGAGGCTTTGACTAAAATTCGTTAATAATTTAAGAGATCAATATTTTAGGGCATAATTTCTATGTTTCAGACAATGAAATATTTTAATGAGTGAAAGAAGAATTAAGAAAAACAAGACTGAAAGTAAAATAATATATCTTTGTTGATAAGTATTATTTTACCCTTCAAGTAGAAGAAATATAACAGAATATGTATCTGAAACTAAGAGTATAATATGAACAAAAATAAATAATTGTTTTCTATTCACAAGGCATAATGAATCAAGCACGGGTTTGTCAATACTCACAAAACGTCAGAAAAATCTGTAGCTTTTAATGATTCCTAAAAATTTGTCTATTCAGTTTGTAACAATAGTGGTTGTACTAAATTATCGCAATTATAGCACTAGATACATTCATGAAGAAATTGTGAACATGGAGATAATACTAAGAATAGGAATCACGTGAATTGAGACAAAGAAATTTTGAATCACTCAAATACTGCAAAATTTTATTCAAGATATGATCTTTTCCTGAGGAAAAAAGTCCCTTTACATTGAGTCTTTCAGAGACCTTTATACAAATTAGGTAGTAACCAAATGTTTTTATTTGACCCTATTTCCTAGCCTTTCATGTACAAAAATATATTTAACTCCTAAAAATAGGAAGATCTAGAAGACAACTGTTCCAATTCTTGATTTTCTTCAACTATATCGATGACTCATTCAGTCAACAACTAGATGATAAGATTCCATTTCTCGCTTGATGGAAAGTTGAATGACTTCAGTTGCATGTATGAAATGTCTAGCTAAGTGTATTTCTCGTATGTAGGAGGGGTTGAAAATATTTTTTTGATTTTCCAGAGAAGATAGAAATCATCTATGAGTAAATCCAAAATGGTCTGCCCTCTCAACTTGTTGACCATTCTTTTGAACTTTTATTCACTCTCTCTGATTATGAATAAATTATTTCTATAAATTTCAAAGGATAGAAGCTTTCCTTTATCATCCCACGTTGAAGGAAATCCCATATTTACTAGATTTTCAAATTAGTTGGTGAATGACTCAATGTTTATTTTCACCATTATACATTTATTCCGAGTCTGTTGTAACAAATTTATTTTTGTGAAAGCACTTTCATCCTCCATCACCATTTTGGTTCTTTCTTTCACACCTTTACTTTTCAGTACTTCACTAGAATTGGAATTTAGGAAATTGGTCACGCCAGTAGCAACTTGAGGTCTAGTTCCTAATTCTTGGAATGATTTCTTTATAGTTTCATCTGCTTCATCTATCAATAGGATCTCATCATAAATTATTTTCAAGTAATCCCAAATATTTCCAAATTCATTAATGATTTCATCCTAAATGATGTGTCTAGCTCCTATAAGATATGGTTTTCCAGACAACTTGTTCTTCATTTTCTCCATGTATGTTTGTTGGATAGTTGGTTTTCATTGATGTCAACCCTTGGAGCATTTGAGATACCCCATATTTGTGGTCAATATTGATGGTGAGTTATTTTTCATTGATGTCAACAAGAGTGGTTTATGTTACCATATGTGATGAGTGCATTTGATGAAGTCTACACGAAGCCCCAGAGGTGTGGTCATGAGACCAGAAGTTGTTTGAAGAATAAGGACATGAAGGAAAATGAAAATGAAGGTAACACACTCATAGATGGATAGTCCTCGTCATGTTGTTTCTGGTGATAGGTGGTACACCACGTGGTTGAGGATATATTCCCTTGTGAAGTTGGAATCCCGAAAGAATGGTTAAGAAGCCCCTAGTTGGTTACAAGTGAATCAATTAAAGGGTAAAGTTGTTATAATAAGAAAGTATAGGTCATCCCTAAAGTGAGGAAAAGGTGTTGGTTGAAAAATTATAAATACACATAATGAGACATTCATTTGAGATACACAGACATTCATTGAATATATATATTATGAGAATATTTTGTTTTATTGAAAAATATGAGGTCGAGTTTGAGGTAGCGGAGAAAGTGCGAAGGAAGAGAAAACATTTCAGAGCTGTAGAGTGCTAGGATTTTTTTGTAACCCTAATTAAGGAGGCCCTCACAGGTCATCTTGATAGAGTCATGTAAGGAACCCCCGCAGGTTTCCTAGGGCTCATCACATGAGGCCCCGCATGACAGGTATTCTTTGTCCCGCGAGGACAAGACATAACTGGTGGGAGATGTTGGTACCAGGTTGTTGATGCCTAGGTTGGTCTACTTATATTTTATATGATACAACAGAGTGTCTACATGATTAGATGTATGTTTATGCACTATTTTTAAGGCTTATGATTGGATATGGCATGGTACATGCTTTAGGCATGTCTTGTTGATGCGGCACATGATTTGGTACACCTTGGTGATGACATGATACCTTGTTAGAAGTACACTTTTATATATCTTGATATATGGTATGGTTCATTGCTACAAACATATCTTTATGATGTTGGTACTTGGTTGAGGTACACCATTGATAGTACTTGTTTGGTACATATTATGGTACATGATCTATGGATGATTGTCATGCTGATTCAGGTATATGGTTGATGATATGGTGCATGGTTAGAGGCATATGTTGGTGATCTTGTTACATGCTTGAGTACCTTGTTGAGGCACTTCATTGTTGATATCTTATGGTACATGGTGTATGTGATGATTGAGGCATATCATGAGTGATATGGTATATATTTGAGGCACATCTCATGGTACATGTTGGTACATGGTTGATGGTATGGTGCATGTTTGATGCATGACAGGGTACATGGTTGATACATGGTATGGTACAGGTTGATGTACATGGTATGGTATAGGGTGATGTACATGTTATGGTACAGTATGATGTGCATGGTTGGTACACTTCTATGTACATGGTTTATTATTTATGTACATGGTTGATGTACATGGTTTCATGATGTTTGAGCATCTAGTTGAGAGGTGTTCTTGGTGATTGAGGATCTGATTTTGTATTAGTGACAATGACAGTGGCAGTGATTTTGGTAGTGACAATTTGGTCTACACTTATATTTCAAGGCGACAGTATGGGGCAATGAAAGGGTGTTGTATCCCCCTTCCAGTTGGTGCTGAAGAAAATAGGGAGTTGGAGATTCCTTCAGGTTGGAGCCTGAGAATGAGGGGGTTGTAGCCTCCTTCTGGTTGGAGCGAGAGAATTCAGGTACTTGTAGCTTTCTCCAGGTTGAAGCCTATAAATAGGGGGTCATAGCCTCCTTTCAGTTGAAACTGGAGAATTAGGAAGTTGTTGCTTCTAATGAATGTATTCTTTGATATATATATAAGAAATAATTCTATGGTTTTCTCCCATTTGGGTTTCCACGTAAATTCTGGTGTACTGTGTATTTGATGTGATGTTCTAGATGTGATGTTTCTTATGTTTATATGCTCGTGAAATATTGAATGCAATCATAGATGATACATTGATGATATATTTATGATAATATTGATGTTTATATGTTGTGGTTAAAAGTGGTAAAAGTTCTCATACTGATTCACCCATCACTCTCAATATTCCAACAATTGGTATCAAGGCAGTTCCTTCAAGAAAACAATCTAACCATTGGAAGGGAGATCATGGAGAGAAAAAATATGTGTATGAATGGAATACCACAGTTTGATGGAAACAATTATGTCATCTGGAGAAGACAAATGAAAATATATGTACAATCATATGGATTTGATGTTTGACAATCAATAGTAGATGGATACAAAGAGCCTGCCACTCCCCCAACAGATAATGTGGAAAGAAACTCAGTCAAAACAATTTGAGGGATAAAAATTTTGTCTTGAATGGTCTGGTTGATTCAGTATATGTCAAGGCTATGCATTGCGATTATGCCAAGGAGATTTGGGACAAACTTCATAATGTTTACGAAGGATATGCCAAAGTCAAGGAAGCTAATATTTAGACTTACATAGGTAAATTTGAAGAGATGAAAATGAAGGAAGATGAAGACATTGCGACTTAATTTCTACGAGTTGATGAAATAGTGGATGCAATTAAAGGATTCAGAGAAGAATTTGATGAATCTCTGATTGTTCAAAAGGTACTAAGATCTCTTCCAATGAGATTTGATCATAATATTTCATCACTAGAAGAAAGAGAAGATGTAGGTACGATAAGTATGGATGAGATACATGGAATATTTATAGCTTATGAAATGAGAACAGGGTAGGAAAATCCATCCAAGAAATAAGTAGCTTTCAAATCATCCAAGAATAAAAATCCCGAGTCAAAGCCAAAATGTAGTTGTAGTGATGATTCAGACGAGGATGAAGAAATAACCAAATTCACAAGGAAGTTGAAGAGAGGAACCGGCAAGTACAAAGGTATGCTCCCCTTAAAATGTTTTAATTGAGGTAAAATTGTTCATTTTGCAAATAAGTGTCCTTATGCTAAGAATTCAGATAGTTATGAAGAAGAATATCCCAAGAAAGAAAAGAAATATCAAAAGGGAAACATGAAAGGAGATAAAAGGAAACTCTTAAAGAAAAATATCTACTCAATAGAATATAGTTCTTCATCTAATGAAGATGATGAAAGCGATAGTGACTTAGAGAGATTATTCTTTATGGCTACAGAAAATAAAAAAACAAGTCCTGAAAGAAAAGAAGAAGGTGAAGTGGATATTGATGTAGAATTAATCAATGATTTAAATGAGCTGAAGAAAAAACAGAAGAAAAACAAATCATTCAAAGAAGAAAACATCTCCTTGAAAACCCAACTTGAAGAAGGAAATAGAAAGGAAGAATTAATGTAGATCCAGATGATAAAGAAAGAAAAAGAGTGTGAGAAGCTTGAAAAGGAAATTGTGACATTGAGAGTTGAATTCAACAAGCTCATCAAGAAATTGAAAATCTCTCAAGTGTTAGAAGACATTCTCAACAGTCAAATTCCATACAGTGACAAATATGGACTAGGATACAAGAATGTTCATTTTGAGGAAGGTTCAATCTCCATGAGGAAAGAAACATAACAAAAGAGTGATGCAAAATTTCTCAAAGGAAAGAATCATGGTCAACAAGAATTACAAAGGAATGAATACATAAGACCTTCCACTTTCAGGCAACAAATAAGCATCAATCATTGTGAAGGAAACAACCAAAGAGAATATCATGATCAACCAAGGCAAGAATTCAAAAGGACTACACCACAAAGAAGATCATTCACTCCCAGGTGTGTAAATTTCTTTTATGGTCATTTTTTTACTTGAACTAAATTTGGACATAAAGTTGTAGATTGCAGGGCTTATGGAAGAAATGTTCAAGCAATAAATGCTTATGTGGCTCCACATAATATTGAATGTTAAAAATTCCACAACTATGGACACATAGCTCGAAATTGTAGAAGCATGATAGAGCCTTCCATGAAGGAAAACATTGATTTCCGATACATGAAAGTTTGGAGAAGAAATAAAAAAACAAGAAGAGCAGGTGAATGAAGACCAAGTCCCAGAGATCGTACTCACAATATATATAGTAGCACAAGATCATAATGAAATCACAAGACAAGAGGAAGATGTTAGAATCTAGGAAGAGGATGAAATCAAAATTTAGGAAGAAAATGAAAAAAATGCTAGAATTCAGGAAGAGGATGAAAAACAAAATGATGAATCCACAGACAAAGAGAAAGATTACTCCACATCAGAGAGGGTATTTTTATGATCCATCCGACTTGGATACTCCTAGTAAATATAAATATTGAAAAAGGGGAGTCGGTGCAGTAGCCACTACATATCAAAGAACCATCCTTCAAACAATTTGAAGTGTTTGCAGAGATATATTCAGAGCCATCATATCGTAGAAATACATAATGATATATTGATTGATTGAGAAGCAATGTTCCCATGAATATATCATAGGAATATCATTGACACACTTTCCAAGCAGGGATATATTCTTACAGGTTCAAGAATGTATTGCAGATCAGTGGACATATTTGATTCAATCTTAGAAATGGGAATATTTGATGCTCAGTTACAACAAAGAATCCTTCATAATAGTATAGTAACAAATGAGTCGACATTGTGGATAGTTGAGTAGAAAATTTATGAACAACTTATGACATATGGATAGAGATGGATTAATGAGATCATTGGCAGGTCTAGACAGATATATGACACAACATATTTACAATTGGAATTAGTAGAATCAGTGGACAAGTGGAATCAGTTGGTCACAAAAAGACATGCAATGAAAGGAATAGTAGAACAGGGAAAGAGAAACCTTCATCAGAAGCTATATCATCATAGGGATATTGTTGAACAATATGGTCATTGATGTCTAAACAATGAACATAACAAGCCATGAATATTTTAAGTCAATAAATTTTTAATTTTTTTTATATATGTCAGAGAGTTACAAGAGGAAGCACCAATGGAAAATAAGCAACACTAGAAGAGAGGAAAGGAAACATACACAAGAAGTCCCATATTTTTCAATATCTTGCAAAGAATTCAAGGGAAGAGAAATAATCAGAAAAAGAGATCCAAAAAGGAAGATCAGTAGCATGCAAACAAGGGGAGACATAGTGATAGGGGCAGTTATCATTTTTCCCATGATGTCAAAGGGAGAGAAAGAGAAAGATTAGAAGAGAAAGAGTCAAGCGCATCAATTCAAAGAAGCATTGTTCAGAAAAGGTATACTTTCAGGGGGAAGCACTCTTAGTTATTGATATCAAAAGAAAAGGAGAACTTGAAAGAAACACGAGGACAAAAAAATGTGAAGAGAAAGAATAGACGCATGAAGATATGGGGATCATCCCTAAGGAGAGATACCATTTTCCATTGATGTCAAAGGGGGAGAGAGAGAAACATTGATGAGGAACGATGGTCACAGGGGTAGCATGAATATTGAAGTATGAGTGTTTCCATCAATGTTGGTGTTGTTAAATTTTGGTATGATCGTTTAACCATAGACAATGTTACACCATCGTCACCAAACCATAGGAACTTACATGTTCCACCCTCGAGCACAATAACCTTTTCTTAGATACATTATGGTGAGTCCACTCTAGAACCAACAGAAAAACCCTAGCACAACAACTAGCTTAACCAAACATACCAACATAGTTGCAAAAACAACACAATACCAAGAGAGCATACCTTTACCAAGAGAAGTGCACAAGAGAGAGATATCAGAAAGACTGAGCAAGGAAAAACTTCACCACTGCAACTATTGTGTCACCTTCCTTGGACTTGCACCTCCTATGTCACCAATGTAGCTACTGCAAATACTGCTCCTTAGAATTTCACCCTAACTGAGTGAGTGAGAGTGTGTTTCAAATGAGCTAGTGCCTGCCTCTATTTATACTAGCTTGTCCAAGTGTCTTTTCATGTGGGGTCGGATTATCTTTCTGGAACCTTCTAATTAATTATTATTATTCTCCTCAAGACGACTTATCTTCTAGGGTATTCCACATCTATTTAATGGTTCTCTTTCTTCCATAATATTCTTCTCTAAGTACAAAGGTTGTCCTAGAGGTTAATACCTCCCGCAGGTACCAAAACATCAACACTCCCTCTTATCTAGGAAGGTATTATCCATGATGTTCTTAAAGTAATGGTCTCAATCACATCCATCCATCTCACATGGAATGGAAAAGACTCACATGGTATTGCAGACTAGTCTACAGGTAGCATCACCATATCCACACAAGTTATCTCATGATCAAACAGATCATGTCACAATTATGATTGTTAAGAACCAAATATCAATATAGCATAGAAAATACTCAGAAAAAGTACTCAACGCCTTGAAAAAGAGATAATTTCAGATAATAAGACTCTTCGAGGGGGCAACCTCCTTTTACCCCACTTAAATGTTCAAGTACAAGATGATTCAAAATGAATATGTCTCCTTGGTATATATAGGAGACTAGGAGGTATAATTACAACTAATAGCCTAAAGCCGACATAAATAAAATAACATTACTAATATAATATGCCCCAATTAAGGGGTAATGAGTCAATATTAGGGCTTAACATGCCCCTCCCCTTGAGACAAGTGTTGTCTACAATGCTTGAGTAACTTTGGATTCTTCTGTATAAAAGACTCATCTTCCCAAGTGGAATCTTCAACCGGTAGTTTCCTCCATTTAATGAGATACTCTGAAATGGATCTATTCCTCAGCTGGCGAATTCTTGTGTCAGTGATGGATTCGGGCTCCAATATGATTTTTCCTTCCTCGTCAAGTTCTGGAAATATAGTTTGAATTGGGATCTTATCGCCTATAACCTTCTTTAAGAATGAAACATGGAAAACTAGGTGTACTCGTGAAGATGCA
>ML801698.1:107449-118796 GCA_009831015.1 Picea engelmannii | reverse complement strand
CCCACTTAAGTTTATTTACTGATTATCAATCTATGAGAGCACTGGTTCATTTGTTTATCATCTTGACTGTCTGAATACCATGTTTGAATTGAGTTATCCCACTGATCAATCTACACAAAACACAAAAAACATTTTTACTTGAAGTTACCAAGCACCTTTGGTCTACAACCACAAAGGGTTTCTTGGAGTGATAACATGTTGTATATTCTTTGCATGTGTGTGTGTGGGCGCATCAGATTCGACAACTACGATTGACGATCCCTTGTAGTAGTGCTCTATTTGTGTCATGTGCATCGGGCGCTTTCTTGGGGGGGGGTCAGGTATGCCCCCCCCCCTGGTTACGTGTAGCGTTCAGGGCAGCGCCCCTAATTTTTTTTTTTTGGGCAGTTTTTTCTATTTTTAGCGGATTTTGCTATTTTTAGAGGTTTACTAAAAATAATCTTGGTTTTAGGGATTAGGGTTTTGGTATCTATGGAATACCTAAAAACATTGTATATATTGTATAGTGAATGGTGAAATTCAATATAATGAATATAAGAAAGGTTTTCCCGGTTCAGGGTTTCCAGTATAAATCTATGTGTACTATGTGAATGAGTCATTGATTAAATTTGTTTTGCGTAAGAATCTATATGCATTGCTTTACTTCACAGGTTTAAAACTTACACCTAAAATACTCAAACTTTATCTTCGACAGAGGCTTGGTCAACACATCGGCTATCTGCTCGTATGTAGCAACATACTGGAACTTCACTGCTCCCTTTTGTACCATGTCTCGTATATAATGGTCCTTAATATTGATGTGCTTTGAATTGTCATGAAACACTAGGTTCTCTCACAGTTTTATACAACTCTAGTTGTCACAGAAGATACAATTCACCTCCAACTCGAGATCAAATAGCCCTGGAAGTAACTTCCAAAGACACACAGCTTCGCAACTAGTTGAACATGCTACTATATATTCTTCCTTGGACATACTGAGTGCCACACTATTTTTCTTCCTGCTGAGCCACGATATCATGGTTGATCCCAAAATGAAGCAACATCCTGATGTACTCTTCCAATATGCAACACTAACGACCCATTATGAATCAGCATAGCCTTGTAGACTTATATCACAATCTGAAACATATCTGAGTCCATATTCAACTGTACCTTTCAGGTACCCCAATACATGTTTTGTTTCCATCAAGTGAACATGGCTCATTTCAACCATATACTGACCTAATGTGTTCACCGCAAAACATATATTTTTCCTTGTGTTCGTCAAATACATCAATGAACCAATCATTTGTCTATATGTGGTGGAATCCATTGTCTCTAAAGGTGTATCACTCAATCACTTCAAGTTTGTCACCATCGTTGTAGGCATGGATTTACAATCCATCATTTTGAATCTCTTCAGGATTTATATAGTATATTTTCCTTGGTTAAGGAAAATATCATCTAGTACAGTATATCTAGTATAGTATATTTATATAGTATACCTTCCATACCTATATACCTAATAAATAATGTATCATACCTAGGTATCTCATCTCAAACTATGTAGCAAGCTTCCTCTTACTCTCAGCGATGATATTCTCGTCTCCTGTTAGAAATAGTTCATCCACATATAGAAGTAATATCATGGTTCACCATCCAGAACCTTGTAGTAAAGGTTGGAATCTTCTTTACTCTTTGTAAATCCCAATCTCATCAAAAAACTATAAATTTTGTTGTACCATGCCTTGAGTGCTTTATTTAATCCATACAAGGCTTTCTTCAACCTGCACACATGTGTATTCATGTCATGTGTCTCGAAACCTTGTGTTTTCTCCACATACACTTCATCTTCTACTACACCGTTCAAATATGTTGTCTTCATGTCCATTTGGTGTAGCTTCCATTTCATTACTGCAACTATCGCAATTATAGCTCTAAAATTAGTGTATCTTGCCATAGGAGAAAATGTCTCCTTGTAATATATTCTTTCTTTCTGGGAGAAACAATGGGCCACAAATATTGCCTTGTGTTTCTCGATACTACCATTAGCTGAATGCTTTTTGTTGTAGATCCATTTTGAACTTACCACTGTCTTCTCTTTTGGTCTTGGAACCACATCCCAAACATCATTTTTCATAATGGATTGGTACATTTTATAACCCTATATTTCATAGTATCACCTAGTGATTGAAATTTCTTCCTCCATTCATATTTCATTGTAAATAATATTTCATTCTGCAAATGATTTACAAAAACAAAAAGAAAAAGAAAAGGATAAAAATAGAAAAAATGAAAAGAGGGTATAAAAGAAAAAGAAAAGAAAAGAAAAAAATAAAAAAGAGAGAGAGAAATATAAAACCCCATCAAAAATAAATTTAGTTAGAATCATACTATATAATCATGATCAAACTCTTTAAATTTGTGTTGATATGCCAGAGAATAAGTTTGGTCAAACTGTTTGATCTTTGCCAAATTAGTTAGGTTAGAGTAATAATTAATCCAAAAGCCTAAGTTGGATTAATATGTTAGATGCCTAGGTTAGTATATAGGTTAGTGATTTTGGTTTCAATAAAAATTGAAAGGGGATGTCAAAATACCCCTTGTTTGATTAAATTTGATTATTGTATCTTAGGAAAATAAAACTATGGTGTAAAGTGGGAAAAAGTAAGATTAGCACTACCTAGTGCATATTTTTTATCCTAAGTTTACCAGTGGAAAAGACCCTTTGTCATGTAGTGACTAATTCCCACATAGGTTGTCATTGGTGACTCCCATCACCTTAAATATCGACGGCCCTCAGCGCTTTTCGGACCCCCAAACATTTCTTCCTTTAACGATTGGGGGGGGTCCAAAAAGTGGTTTCCCCCCATGTCGGTCCCACCTAATGTGGCACTCTCNGACCCCCCCCCCCCTCTGAAATCCACTTACCACCTACCCCCCCCCTTCAAAATCTACCCAAACCACCACCAAATACCACTCACCTCACTCTACCACCGTAACCCTAGTCCTACCCACCATTTATCCCATCCTACATACCCGATGCCCAATTAAAACACTCCTTGTGATCGTTAACTTCCCTGTCACCACCCCACGCCATAACGGACACCTATTGCACATTGTTTAAACCCAGTTTCATCATCATGTAATGCCATTTTCTGATACAGACACCGTGGACACCATGCCAAAACAATTTTTCAAGCTAACTGTCACAAGCTTTCACCATCAACATGTGTTTTTCCCCAGGTAATTACAGTTCTGCCATTAATTTACCTTAAGCTCTATCAATCATGTCCCCCAAGGAAAAATCTATTGATATGTCCACGAACTTGATCCTTCCCCATCCTGTCGACCTAGACCACATACCTATGGTGGATAAAGAATACAAATCACAGAGCTGAGGTGTGAATTCGACTTCTTCGAATTGCACTCATGGCTAAACAAAAAATTTCTGGACCAGAGCAATGAAATTGGAATCTGGGACTCCAATTTACCTCTATATATGTTCCCCCAAACTCACCATTTTCCCGAATTCGCCCTCAGATTCCAAGCATGCTATTTTCCCAGCCAAAGGGCCATTGTTTCCTCTTTTGGAGAAACCTTGCTCACAATCACCTCTGAAGCCATTGACTAGATGTTGCAAATTCCAAGAAATGACTATGTGATCTCATTTTCCATTGAAGCCCTAAATGAACTATACCAGAATCTCACCTTCCCCCAAAGAGACCATATTTTTGATATTTTTCTACCAGAAGACACCCAATTTCCCAAGCAAAATCCCCCTTATTTATCCTCCATCTTCACTGTCAAATCCAACCAGATCATTTCAATGCTTTCTTACATGTTAGGATAATACTCAGATGAATGGGTAGATGAGCCTATCCTAGGTTTTCTATCTATATTTTCTACATAATAAAGAGTTTCAGTTAAATTCAATTTCAACCAATTTATGGTTGATACCTACCATTCATGATCATCTTTTTAGGTTTCCAACTGAAGGAATGTTCATATATTCCTGAGTTTTGGTTTACATGTTCTTGTTTTTTCAGTTAGACAGGTTTCCATGTGAACTTTATAAATTAAACCAGGAATAGATCCCACAGTCAATGACCTGATGGACCTCATTAGTGAGGAAGCATTCAACAGATTACATCTTCAAGGACTTCATAGACTAGTTCCTTCACCCAGTCGTTTGCATGTTGAACAACAACACAGAGCCAAGGATCGATGAAGAAATTCAGAGAATCCTGCACCTTTCTAATCTAGCTAAGACAGGGGATTGGTACTTATACCAAAACCACACAGAGATAAGAGTATATGGATGTGATTTGCCACCTTACAAATTGCCCAAATACCTCCCTGTGAGGATTTTTTCACTAGAATACATAAGGCATATGGTGAATTCATATGACATCCACTTTTTTGCAGCAAAGAAAAAGCAACAACTCAGAATTAAGACTCAGATTGACCCTTTCATCTGCAACAACAGATCAGTAGGAGAAGAAGTAGATAACCTCTTCAAACAGATGAGGTTTACTCTGAGTTCCACTTGGGCATATGACCCATTTGGTGTCATCTATGAACTCATAGTCAAACAGAGAAGTACTCCTTATGCTCACACACAGAAGCCAAAGGTGGATAAATATATGAACCAGATAGAGTGGCAGGAGAACACATTACTAGAAACATAAGAATAGCCTACCCATGTCACTGCTTCAAATACTAACACACCTCCAAATAAAACAGATAAGAGAGCAAGAAAGGAGGTTTCTCCTTCAGTCACAAAGGTATCATCTGAGGACTTCCAATTTTACAGAAAGAGGTCCAAGACTAGTCATGCACCAGATTTTCTCAAGGAAGGAGAAATGTAGTCCACCATAGTTTTGGAGGGACCCCACTCTTCAGTCTACTCAGAAATTCATTTTATAGTGTCTACATCATCGCCATCATCCCAAAGACACCAAGACACTACTCTGACAGCTGAAACAACTCATGGGAAAATAGAGTCAAACATTTTTGACAAGTACAAACAGATCAAGCAAATAAATAAGCTCCTCAACAACAACACCTATGCTTAGTTCTAGAAGAAGAACTCCACTGCTCAACACATACTGTTTTCATCCTTTGACACAGAAAGAGGAATAATGCAAATAGAATTCTTACAAGCACAAGTTCCCCATCCTAAAACAGTTGCAGACTATAAGAAGACTGCCTTTGAGTTTGATGTAAAGGATGTCCATCCAGTGGACCAGATGGATATGCATAGGAAGACAAGAGAGATGATATTATATACCTTGATAAATAACTCAATGATTGCTTCAAAGTTGCAGGTATCCATGAAAAATATTCATACCCAATTGAAGTTGGAGAAAATCTCTTCTTTGGCCAAGGACAACAAAATCAAGTCATTAGAAGAATTGGTGTTGAAGATTGGTTATGACCCAACAAATGTCAAGGAAGCATAGGAGTTATTAAAAAATAAGAACGTTGATATAACATCTCTTACAAAGCAGTCGAAGCTTCCAGCTACAGAAGATTCACAAGCCAAAGAAGTGGCTGAGACTAAAGGCCACAGAGAAGAAATGTTGAAGCTAATCATGGAACAAAATGAAAAAATAAGAGAAATGGAAGCAGAAATGGATAAATTGATAAAGGAAAAGAAACATGATGTAAATATGGCCATGATCCCACTGGAGGCAGTCCCTCTGACAGGAATTAGAAAAGTAGAAGCATCCACATCAGCAGAAATTTCATCAGCAATCCCAGTACAAGTTTCATATGCATCTAACAAACTTGTAAAATCCATGGAAGACATGTCCATCCAAGGGGAAGAGATCAGGAAACTGTAGGAAGAGGTAAAGAACTTGCAGGAGTTGAAGTCAATCTTCCATACTAGTCACCAGGCAGATATGCAAAATTCTCAAAGGCCTAGTCAACATTTACAACAACTAGATAAAGAGACTTCCATGGAAAAAACCTTAGCCCAAGCTAAGGAAAATATTTGGGTAGATATCAGCAAGTCAATGTCAGAAATATGGCCATCCATACAGATCATATTTGAACAACATGAGTTAGTATAGAAATCCAGAGGAGCAATTGAGATCATCAAGGAATAGTTAGGAGAAATACCCTCATAGGCCAGTGAATTTATCAGATTTCTAAACTCCAAAAATAGGTAGGAGTTAGAAGAACTAGAAATTGAGGGTAGAACAGAGACCATCCTTGAGATTAAGAAGGTCCTGACCAATAAAGGATTGATTTTGCAGCTAGAATAAAAATCTCAAGTGATGGACATAGGTGTGCATAGATTTTTCAGTAAGTTTGAAGTGCTACACACGAAAGGGCTTCCTGGATTGTTAGTACTTAATGACAAATTGATCACTCTGTCTGATTACAAACAGAAAATGAGTGTAGTGGAAAAGGACAGGTCAAATTTTGTAGGGATACAGGTAAGCATTATCGGTAAATATTTCATGGAGACACTACAGTTAGACTTGAGTATTCAGCATGAGATTAAGCATATCTTCATCACTAAGCCTACCTTTTCCAAGTACACAGAAATGGATGAGATATACAAGAAATTACTCAAGATTTCTATCCTAGGTAAAGAGAGGTGGGAAGATCTATGCACTTTACTTGAGTAGAGACAGTTTTGATGTTCTAGTCAGCATGGAGCAGCCAACCAAATTCAAAGAGATGAGTCACCAACTACTTCCACCAAATCATCACAAGGGATCCAAGAAAATCAACAAATCCCTATAGTTTGTATTTTAGAGATCTAGTTAGTTAGATATTTCTCCATAATATCCTTTTCATTTATGATAGGATCTGATGTAAATAGTTGTATAAATACTTCTCTCTTCGAAGTATTATGGGTTGATTTTTGCACCCAGGAGCTATTGTGTAAATGTTCAAAGGATCGACCAGTAATAAAAGAGGCTTATTCACAGGATTCTTGTGTCAAATTGTTGGTGATGTCTTTCTCTCTTTGTCAAATGTTTTCTCATTCTTTGTAATCATTGCATGTTTTTATAAATTCTAATCATTAAAAGAAACTCTAAAGAACAAAATTTATTTCATTATACTTTGTATCTGGTTTTTTAATGATCTTCATGTTTTTCATCTGAAACTGAGTGAAGGAATTCTTAACTGCTCCTCTACTTAGTGGAATTTCCCCTTTTTTCTCTCTTATTCATTCCATTTAATCTAAATTGATCCAACAATATTACTACCCTACCCCGTGACAACCTCATAAAAATATGAAACTAATCCTCATTTTTAAAAAACAGACCCCATAGACCAATGGAAATTTAACCATTCTTTCAGCCAATCATTTCAAAAAAATAAACAAAACTCAAACTTTCATAACTAGCCTAACATTTTAAAACTCAAACAAATCTAAATCATACAGAGAGATGCCTCTCTGAAGCTGGCAGGGCTAGATCCCAGCTTCAAAAGTGGTTTGGTAGTTACCTTTGTCTTTTCTTCTACAACCTCTGGAAATTATACAGTGATAACAATATTCTTCAACCATGGAATTCTTCCATACTTTCTTAGCAATTCCATGTAGCTAGAATATGATCGTGGTTTCTTACTTTCTCTAAAAGTTCCTTCTAGAGCACCATACTTTTATGCATCCTGAATAATCTCTTGAGCCCAATATGGTCTTCTCTTATTTGTAATCAGATCTTGGGGTGGATCTGCCATTCTCTGTGGTTCTACCATATCATGATATTATGGAGCATACTCTTCCGGTACAACTTCATTACCTATATTTGTATCTACAACTCTAGGAGCTTCAGGATCCTCATCATGGACCTCATCTATATGAGTCTACCTCTATCTACTGAAGGTTTCATCCTCATTGAAGGTAACATCTCTTCTAGTCTCAATCTGCTTGGGACTAGGGATGTAGACTCTATATGCCTTCAATGTCTCACTATATATAACAAATATACCCTTCTTTCCTGAAGGATCCAACTTTGATCTCTTATCCTTGGGAACATGCACATATATTGGACAGCCAAATATCCTTAGGTGGTTGACCTCTAGATTTTCTCTTACAAACATTTCTTCTAGTGTATTATTCCCAAGTACACGATGAGGAATTTTGTTCTGCACATATAAAACGGTCTTGGCTTCTTCTTCCCATAGATGCATCGGTAAACATTGATCATGAATCATGGCCTTTATTGCTTCCATTATCATCTAGTTCTTTCTTTCTACCACACCATTATGCTGAGGATTGTAGGGAGTAGAGCGCTCTCTCTTAATCCCAACTTCTCTGCAGAATGCTTTGAATTCATACGATGTGAACTCTCCTCCATTATCTAACCTTAAAATCTTTATCTTCTTTTCAAAAAGATTTTCTACAAGGGATTTTAATTCCTTGAACGTTTTTAATACTTCACCTTTTGTTTTCAAGAAACAAATGCAATTTTTACGTGAGAAATCATTAATAAATGAAGCATAATATGCATACCCTCTAAGTGAAGTGGATGTCATTGGTCCACACACGTCTGAGTGCATGATGTCCAAAAATCCTTTGGCTTTGTTGTCACTTCTTGGAATGGAATCTTCACATTCTTTCCTTGTGCACATCCCTTGCATATATGATTCACTTGAATCTCTGGCAAACCTTTCACCATCTTGCTCATGATCGGTAATGCTTTGTAATGTAAGTGAGCAAGTCTTTTATTCCATAGCTCACTCAGATTTACTATATAGTGAACTAATGTTGAATCTGAGTGTCCCTTTAATGTTTATAGACCTCCTTCTTGAACACCAATCATAGTAACATCATCAATAGACTTTCCTCTTGGCCACATAAGAAATTCACCATCAATGAAGGAAACCTTGAATCCTTTCTCATCCAATGATGAGATAGACAAGAGATTATTCTTCAAACCAAGTACATACAAAACATCTTTCATCTTCATAGGATTTCTAGAATCTGACCTATAGGAGGATTCTCCTAGACTCCTACCCCTTTAATGGGATACTGATAGCCATCATCGAGCTTCACCTTATGAGTTGAATCCTTCTGAACCTGTTTTGAAAGAGAACCCGTGTAACTGGGCATGTGCTTAGAAGCACCACTATCAATAAGCCATGTGTCACTTCCATGAGTGATTGTCCCCGTAAGAGTTGATATCAATACATATTCTTCACTTGGATCATCTTATTTTTCTTTCTTTTGAACAGGTTTGTTATCTTTTGTGGCATGATCATGATGTCTTTTATGCTTTCCTTTTTTGATCTGATCTTTTGCGTGAGGACAGTTTCTAGCAATGTGTCCCATATTCTGGCATATGTAGCATTTGTAACTTGAATAATCCTTTTGAGTCTTTTGTATCTTTTGAAACCTACTGTGGAGATGATCCTCTTTTCTTCTCTTTCATTTTCTTGTATGTGTTGCTAGTGCTTGATTTTCATCATTACCCAACTTTTCTTCTCTTGCTACCAATTTAGCTTCTTCTTGAGTGCAATATTCCCATATCCTATTGAACTTTGTTATCTTTCTTCTTGAAAATATTCCTTGAATAAATTATTCCCAAGGATTTGGGAGACCATTCAATGTAGTCATTACTAGCTCAAATTCTTCAATTGTCTCTCCAATGGCTTCAAGTTGTTCTTTGATTTGAGATACCCTCGTGAAGTGGGATTGAATGGTTTTTCAACTCTACATATTCACATTCTTTAGATGTGTCCTCAATGTCATCTCTCAGTTGATATTCTTTCCTTTATATAATTGGGATAAGGCATCAAACATTTTCTTTCGAGTCTTCAATTATGATACATGAGGGATTAAGTGATCCTTGATAGAATCTGCAATGATCCTCTTTTCCTTAACCAGATTCTTCGTGTACTTTGCTTTAGCCTCATCTCCCTTTGGCTCTTGAAATTATTTTTCAATGAACCCTTCTTGGTCATTCTCTTATAGAATAAGCATCACTCTATATTTCCATGCTTGGAAGTTGTTAGCACCCTCAATATTCTCATAAAGCTTAGTGTTGGAAGTAATTCTACCCCGTGATCTAGAAATATGAAAAAAATTGAAACTTTAAAAAAAATGATTTTTGGACTTAACAGATAGTGCGTTATGTCAAGATGACCTCCTTTATTCAAGAATCTGCTTGAACTCAACCTTTATATTCCAGACACCTTGACCTAGGGTTTTATGAGTAAACCCTAATTTTTCAAATTCAAAATTTTGGAGATCTGATCCGGGGAGAAAATGTGCCCTCCTTAGGCAACCTTCTTGTTGGCTTTGGGATTGCTCAATGAGATTTTCAATAGGGAAAATTGATTATATTTCTTCCAGTGGTTAGAATATTCTGAAGGAAACCAGCTCTAAAACCATGTTAAATTTTGGTATTCTCATTTAACCATAGAAAATGTTACACCATTGTCACCCAACCATAGACACTTACACATGCCACCCTCAAGAACAGTAACCTTTTCTTAGATAGATTATGGTGAGTCCAGTCTAGAACCAACAGATAAACCCTAGCACAATGACTAACTTAACCAAAAATACCAACAAAGTTGTAGCAACAACAAAATACCGAGAGAGCATACATTTACCAAGAGAAGCGCACAAGAGAGAGATACTAGAAATATTGAGAAAGGAGAGACTTCACCGGTGCAACTGTTGCATCACCTTCCTTAGACTTGTGCCTCCTTCTACATCACCATTGTAGTTGTTGCAACTTTTTCTCCTCAAACTTGCACCATAACTGAGTGAGTGAGAGTGTGTTTCAAATGAGCTAGTGCCTGACTCTATTTATAATATCTTGTCCAACTGACTTTTCATGTGGGGTCGACTTCTCTTTCTAGAGCCTTCTAATTATTTATTACTATTCTCCTTGGGCCAAATTCTCTTCTAGGGTATTTCCACATCTGTTTAATGGTTCTATTTCTTCCGAAATATTATTTTCTAAGCACAAAGGTTGTCCTGGAGATTAATACCTCCCGCGGGTGCCAAAACATCAACATGTGTTTCCATCAATGCCAAAGGGGGATATTTTTGGATAGTTGGTTGTCATTGATGTCAAAACTTGGAGTGTTTGACATACCCCATATTTTTGGTCAATATTGATGGTTATTTAATTGTCATTGATTTCAACAAGAGTGGTTGATGTCAGGAGATGTGATGGGTGCATTTGATGAAGTCTACAAGATGCCCGGAGGTGTGGTCATGAGACCATAAGTTGTTTGAGGAATAAGTACATGAAGGACAATGTAAATATAGGTAACACACTCATAGATGGATATTCCTCGTCATTTATTTTTTGTTGATAGGTGGTATGCCACGTGGTTCCTCACAGTTGAGGAGATATGCCCTTGTGAAGTTGGAAGCCCCAAA
>ML801698.1:96784-107399 GCA_009831015.1 Picea engelmannii | reverse complement strand
AATTGAAGTTGGAGAAAATCTCTTCTTTGGCCAAGGACAACAAAATCAAGTCATTAGAAGAATTGGTGTTGAAGATTGGTTATGACCCAACAAATGTCAAGGAAGCATAGGAGTTATTAAAAAATAAGAACGTTGATATAACATCTCTTACAAAGCAGTCGAAGCTTCCAGCTACAGAAGATTCACAAGCCAAAGAAGTGGCTGAGACTAAAGGCCACAGAGAAGAAATGTTGAAGCTAATCATGGAACAAAATGAAAAAATAAGAGAAATGGAAGCAGAAATGGATAAATTGATAAAGGAAAAGAAACATGATGTAAATATGGCCATGATCCCACTGGAGGCAGTCCCTCTGACAGGAATTAGAAAAGTAGAAGCATCCACATCAGCAGAAATTTCATCAGCAATCCCAGTACAAGTTTCATATGCATCTAACAAACTTGTAAAATCCATGGAAGACATGTCCATCCAAGGGGAAGAGATCAGGAAACTGTAGGAAGAGGTAAAGAACTTGCAGGAGTTGAAGTCAATCTTCCATACTAGTCACCAGGCAGATATGCAAAATTCTCAAAGGCCTAGTCAACATTTACAACAACTAGATAAAGAGACTTCCATGGAAAAAACCTTAGCCCAAGCTAAGGAAAATATTTGGGTAGATATCAGCAAGTCAATGTCAGAAATATGGCCATCCATACAGATCATATTTGAACAACATGAGTTAGTATAGAAATCCAGAGGAGCAATTGAGATCATCAAGGAATAGTTAGGAGAAATACCCTCATAGGCCAGTGAATTTATCAGATTTCTAAACTCCAAAAATAGGTAGGAGTTAGAAGAACTAGAAATTGAGGGTAGAACAGAGACCATCCTTGAGATTAAGAAGGTCCTGACCAATAAAGGATTGATTTTGCAGCTAGAATAAAAATCTCAAGTGATGGACATAGGTGTGCATAGATTTTTCAGTAAGTTTGAAGTGCTACACACGAAAGGGCTTCCTGGATTGTTAGTACTTAATGACAAATTGATCACTCTGTCTGATTACAAACAGAAAATGAGTGTAGTGGAAAAGGACAGGTCAAATTTTGTAGGGATACAGGTAAGCATTATCGGTAAATATTTCATGGAGACACTACAGTTAGACTTGAGTATTCAGCATGAGATTAAGCATATCTTCATCACTAAGCCTACCTTTTCCAAGTACACAGAAATGGATGAGATATACAAGAAATTACTCAAGATTTCTATCCTAGGTAAAGAGAGGTGGGAAGATCTATGCACTTTACTTGAGTAGAGACAGTTTTGATGTTCTAGTCAGCATGGAGCAGCCAACCAAATTCAAAGAGATGAGTCACCAACTACTTCCACCAAATCATCACAAGGGATCCAAGAAAATCAACAAATCCCTATAGTTTGTATTTTAGAGATCTAGTTAGTTAGATATTTCTCCATAATATCCTTTTCATTTATGATAGGATCTGATGTAAATAGTTGTATAAATACTTCTCTCTTCGAAGTATTATGGGTTGATTTTTGCACCCAGGAGCTATTGTGTAAATGTTCAAAGGATCGACCAGTAATAAAAGAGGCTTATTCACAGGATTCTTGTGTCAAATTGTTGGTGATGTCTTTCTCTCTTTGTCAAATGTTTTCTCATTCTTTGTAATCATTGCATGTTTTTATAAATTCTAATCATTAAAAGAAACTCTAAAGAACAAAATTTATTTCATTATACTTTGTATCTGGTTTTTTAATGATCTTCATGTTTTTCATCTGAAACTGAGTGAAGGAATTCTTAACTGCTCCTCTACTTAGTGGAATTTCCCCTTTTTTCTCTCTTATTCATTCCATTTAATCTAAATTGATCCAACAATATTACTACCCTACCCCGTGACAACCTCATAAAAATATGAAACTAATCCTCATTTTTAAAAAACAGACCCCATAGACCAATGGAAATTTAACCATTCTTTCAGCCAATCATTTCAAAAAAATAAACAAAACTCAAACTTTCATAACTAGCCTAACATTTTAAAACTCAAACAAATCTAAATCATACAGAGAGATGCCTCTCTGAAGCTGGCAGGGCTAGATCCCAGCTTCAAAAGTGGTTTGGTAGTTACCTTTGTCTTTTCTTCTACAACCTCTGGAAATTATACAGTGATAACAATATTCTTCAACCATGGAATTCTTCCATACTTTCTTAGCAATTCCATGTAGCTAGAATATGATCGTGGTTTCTTACTTTCTCTAAAAGTTCCTTCTAGAGCACCATACTTTTATGCATCCTGAATAATCTCTTGAGCCCAATATGGTCTTCTCTTATTTGTAATCAGATCTTGGGGTGGATCTGCCATTCTCTGTGGTTCTACCATATCATGATATTATGGAGCATACTCTTCCGGTACAACTTCATTACCTATATTTGTATCTACAACTCTAGGAGCTTCAGGATCCTCATCATGGACCTCATCTATATGAGTCTACCTCTATCTACTGAAGGTTTCATCCTCATTGAAGGTAACATCTCTTCTAGTCTCAATCTGCTTGGGACTAGGGATGTAGACTCTATATGCCTTCAATGTCTCACTATATATAACAAATATACCCTTCTTTCCTGAAGGATCCAACTTTGATCTCTTATCCTTGGGAACATGCACATATATTGGACAGCCAAATATCCTTAGGTGGTTGACCTCTAGATTTTCTCTTACAAACATTTCTTCTAGTGTATTATTCCCAAGTACACGATGAGGAATTTTGTTCTGCACATATAAAACGGTCTTGGCTTCTTCTTCCCATAGATGCATCGGTAAACATTGATCATGAATCATGGCCTTTATTGCTTCCATTATCATCTAGTTCTTTCTTTCTACCACACCATTATGCTGAGGATTGTAGGGAGTAGAGCGCTCTCTCTTAATCCCAACTTCTCTGCAGAATGCTTTGAATTCATACGATGTGAACTCTCCTCCATTATCTAACCTTAAAATCTTTATCTTCTTTTCAAAAAGATTTTCTACAAGGGATTTTAATTCCTTGAACGTTTTTAATACTTCACCTTTTGTTTTCAAGAAACAAATGCAATTTTTACGTGAGAAATCATTAATAAATGAAGCATAATATGCATACCCTCTAAGTGAAGTGGATGTCATTGGTCCACACACGTCTGAGTGCATGATGTCCAAAAATCCTTTGGCTTTGTTGTCACTTCTTGGAATGGAATCTTCACATTCTTTCCTTGTGCACATCCCTTGCATATATGATTCACTTGAATCTCTGGCAAACCTTTCACCATCTTGCTCATGATCGGTAATGCTTTGTAATGTAAGTGAGCAAGTCTTTTATTCCATAGCTCACTCAGATTTACTATATAGTGAACTAATGTTGAATCTGAGTGTCCCTTTAATGTTTATAGACCTCCTTCTTGAACACCAATCATAGTAACATCATCAATAGACTTTCCTCTTGGCCACATAAGAAATTCACCATCAATGAAGGAAACCTTGAATCCTTTCTCATCCAATGATGAGATAGACAAGAGATTATTCTTCAAACCAAGTACATACAAAACATCTTTCATCTTCATAGGATTTCTAGAATCTGACCTATAGGAGGATTCTCCTAGACTCCTACCCCTTTAATGGGATACTGATAGCCATCATCGAGCTTCACCTTATGAGTTGAATCCTTCTGAACCTGTTTTGAAAGAGAACCCGTGTAACTGGGCATGTGCTTAGAAGCACCACTATCAATAAGCCATGTGTCACTTCCATGAGTGATTGTCCCCGTAAGAGTTGATATCAATACATATTCTTCACTTGGATCATCTTATTTTTCTTTCTTTTGAACAGGTTTGTTATCTTTTGTGGCATGATCATGATGTCTTTTATGCTTTCCTTTTTTGATCTGATCTTTTGCGTGAGGACAGTTTCTAGCAATGTGTCCCATATTCTGGCATATGTAGCATTTGTAACTTGAATAATCCTTTTGAGTCTTTTGTATCTTTTGAAACCTACTGTGGAGATGATCCTCTTTTCTTCTCTTTCATTTTCTTGTATGTGTTGCTAGTGCTTGATTTTCATCATTACCCAACTTTTCTTCTCTTGCTACCAATTTAGCTTCTTCTTGAGTGCAATATTCCCATATCCTATTGAACTTTGTTATCTTTCTTCTTGAAAATATTCCTTGAATAAATTATTCCCAAGGATTTGGGAGACCATTCAATGTAGTCATTACTAGCTCAAATTCTTCAATTGTCTCTCCAATGGCTTCAAGTTGTTCTTTGATTTGAGATACCCTCGTGAAGTGGGATTGAATGGTTTTTCAACTCTACATATTCACATTCTTTAGATGTGTCCTCAATGTCATCTCTCAGTTGATATTCTTTCCTTTATATAATTGGGATAAGGCATCAAACATTTTCTTTCGAGTCTTCAATTATGATACATGAGGGATTAAGTGATCCTTGATAGAATCTGCAATGATCCTCTTTTCCTTAACCAGATTCTTCGTGTACTTTGCTTTAGCCTCATCTCCCTTTGGCTCTTGAAATTATTTTTCAATGAACCCTTCTTGGTCATTCTCTTATAGAATAAGCATCACTCTATATTTCCATGCTTGGAAGTTGTTAGCACCCTCAATATTCTCATAAAGCTTAGTGTTGGAAGTAATTCTACCCCGTGATCTAGAAATATGAAAAAAATTGAAACTTTAAAAAAAATGATTTTTGGACTTAACAGATAGTGCGTTATGTCAAGATGACCTCCTTTATTCAAGAATCTGCTTGAACTCAACCTTTATATTCCAGACACCTTGACCTAGGGTTTTATGAGTAAACCCTAATTTTTCAAATTCAAAATTTTGGAGATCTGATCCGGGGAGAAAATGTGCCCTCCTTAGGCAACCTTCTTGTTGGCTTTGGGATTGCTCAATGAGATTTTCAATAGGGAAAATTGATTATATTTCTTCCAGTGGTTAGAATATTCTGAAGGAAACCAGCTCTAAAACCATGTTAAATTTTGGTATTCTCATTTAACCATAGAAAATGTTACACCATTGTCACCCAACCATAGACACTTACACATGCCACCCTCAAGAACAGTAACCTTTTCTTAGATAGATTATGGTGAGTCCAGTCTAGAACCAACAGATAAACCCTAGCACAATGACTAACTTAACCAAAAATACCAACAAAGTTGTAGCAACAACAAAATACCGAGAGAGCATACATTTACCAAGAGAAGCGCACAAGAGAGAGATACTAGAAATATTGAGAAAGGAGAGACTTCACCGGTGCAACTGTTGCATCACCTTCCTTAGACTTGTGCCTCCTTCTACATCACCATTGTAGTTGTTGCAACTTTTTCTCCTCAAACTTGCACCATAACTGAGTGAGTGAGAGTGTGTTTCAAATGAGCTAGTGCCTGACTCTATTTATAATATCTTGTCCAACTGACTTTTCATGTGGGGTCGACTTCTCTTTCTAGAGCCTTCTAATTATTTATTACTATTCTCCTTGGGCCAAATTCTCTTCTAGGGTATTTCCACATCTGTTTAATGGTTCTATTTCTTCCGAAATATTATTTTCTAAGCACAAAGGTTGTCCTGGAGATTAATACCTCCCGCGGGTGCCAAAACATCAACATGTGTTTCCATCAATGCCAAAGGGGGATATTTTTGGATAGTTGGTTGTCATTGATGTCAAAACTTGGAGTGTTTGACATACCCCATATTTTTGGTCAATATTGATGGTTATTTAATTGTCATTGATTTCAACAAGAGTGGTTGATGTCAGGAGATGTGATGGGTGCATTTGATGAAGTCTACAAGATGCCCGGAGGTGTGGTCATGAGACCATAAGTTGTTTGAGGAATAAGTACATGAAGGACAATGTAAATATAGGTAACACACTCATAGATGGATATTCCTCGTCATTTATTTTTTGTTGATAGGTGGTATGCCACGTGGTTCCTCACAGTTGAGGAGATATGCCCTTGTGAAGTTGGAAGCCCCAAAGAATGGTTAAGAAGCCCCTAGTTGGTTACAAGTGAATTAATTAAATGGTAAAGTTGTTATAGAAAGAAAGTACAGGTTGGCCCTAAAGTGAGGAAAAGGTATTGATTCAAAAATTATAAATACACATCATTAGACATTCATTTGAGATACACACATGCATTCATTGAATATCTATCTTATGAGAATATTTTGGTTTATTAGCAAATTTGAGGTCGAGTCTTAGGAAATGAAGAAAGTATGAAGGAAGAGTGAATGTTTCAGAGCTATAGAGTGTTAGGGATTATCTATAATCCTAATTAAACCGACCCTCGTGGGTCATCTTTAGGGTGTCACGTGAAGAACCCACGTGGGTTGCCTAGGGCTCATCATGTGATTAAAATGAGAGAGCCTTGCCTCTTATTTATACTTTCATGTAGCTTCCTCGAGGGGTTAACTTTTAACCATCTTAACCCACTTTCCTTATTTTAGGGTTAACCCACTTCTAACCACTTTTCCACTTAGTAATTTATCCATTAACTTTATTATTTAAATAATTTATTTTGTATTCACTTTGACTTATAGTACACTCATCACTTCAATTTATTATTTATCTTCTAAAATCTCTTAAGCCATTATGACTACTTTGACCTTTTGGGTCTTCTAGATGACTCATGAGGGTTCTCCAACTTCACATGGCCATAACTCTCTAACCGTGAGGATTTATGTGATGTTCCACATACCACTGGAAATGGCATGACATGTACTATCCATCTAGAATATTCTTACCTGAAAATATATCAAAACTCATACCATTATCTATCAAACAAACTTGGGTCCATTACCCAAACCTTTCTCCAACTTCACATGGTCATAACTCTCTAACCGTGAGGAGTTATGTGGCGTTCCACATACCAATGGAAATGCCATGACATGTAATATCCATGTGGAATAGTCTTACCTACAAATATATCAAAAATCATACCATTATCCATCAAGAAAACTTGGGTCCATTACCCAAACCTTTGTGCTACCAAAATTTTCTACCGGAATTTCTTCAAGGGTTTGCATCAATGACAACCAACCCAATTAATCAACAATATCCCCATTTGGCATTGATGGAAAAACTCTGATGAAATACTAAAGTCATGTCATGCAATATTGAAGTCATGTTATGCAATATTGAATTCATATCACTCATGCTCTTCATGTGACCATCGCTCCCCCTGGAACCATGCCTCTATGCTCTGCATATGATAAATATCTCCCCCTTTGTCATCAATGGAAAAGCTATCTTTCCATCCAGGGCTTCTCCCCCTAACTGAACTGTCCTTTGGGATACTCCCCCTGACTGAACTCTTCCTGAAACTGATCTCCCGACCTGAATTGTCCTCTTTATGGTGCTTCCTCGTGTAAATCTAAGACATATAAGATAATCATTCAATAACATTCATTTTGGAGTAGAAATTAATCCGAGACTCTGGCGTAGATACTCAAAGGATTCCCTTGGAAGCGGTTTTGTAAATATGTCTTCCACTTGTTATTTTGTGCCCACATATTCAACTCTGATGTTCTTCTCTGCAACCTGTTCCTGTAGAAAGTGATACTTTATTGGAATGTTCTTTGTTTTGGAGTGCATCACCGGGTTCTTTGAGATATTGATGGTGCTTGTATTATCACAATAGATTGGAATGTGATCATCATACTCAACCTGTATATCTGTCAGAGTTTGTTTCATCCATAGAACCTGTGTACAACATGTTGTTGTTGCAATATACTCTGCCTCCACTGTAGATAAGGATACTAATGATTGTTTCTTTCTTAACCATGATACTAAACACTCACCCAAGTAGAACGTTTCTCCACTGGTGCTTCGTCGGTCATCAATGCAACCTTCCCAATCTACATCTGTGTAGGCAATAAGTGATAGATCCTTTCCTTTTGGATACCATAATCCAAACTCTTATGTTCCTTTGAGATATTTGAAAATCCTCTTCACTGCTAATATATGTGATTCCTTTGGTGATGCTTGAAATCGTGCCACCCATCCAACTGCTTGCATTACATATGGTCTAGATGTTATCACATATAGTAAGCTACCAATCATTGACCTGTATTTCCTCTAGTCTGTAGACTTTGAATCATCATCTTTGCTCAACTTGAAACTAGTTTGCATAGGAGTGGTAACTGGTTTTCAATCTTCCATTATGAACCTCTTTAGCATTTCTCTGATATACTTAGTTTGAGAAATAAAAATTCCTTTGTTGCTTTGACGTATATGAAGACCCAAAAATAAGGATAGTTCTCCAAGTAATGAAATTTCAAATTCATTATGCATATCCTTTGCAAATTTCCATCTTAACCTGTCATCAGTACTTCCAAAAATAATATCATCAATATAAACTTCAATTAATAAAATACCATCTTGAGTTACCTTGATTTAGAGGTTGTTGTCTGCACTTCCTTTTCTGAAGCCTGATTGTTGTAGATATTTATCTAGTCTAGAGAACCATGTTCTAGGAACCAGATGTTCAATGTAGACTTCTTCTTCAAGTTTCCCATTCATAAAAGTTGATTTCACGTCCATATTTGCTCATACTTTTCAAGAATTTGTTACAAAACTGCCCATAATTTTGGCTCATATGTCATTGTACTATCATGTACTACTACAATTGATTAATCTATCATATTGTACTTCTGTTAACTGAATGCATTGAATCTGTCTACTCAAATTTTGCAAGTTGCTCGAAGGATGGTTCTCTGGTCTGTTGTAGCTACCACATAGACTCTCCATGTCTAATATTCATATTACTTGGGAGTCTCTAAGTCGAATGGCTCAGAACAATTCATGCTCTGATGTGTATTCATCATCATCTTCATTGGTAGATTCATCATCTCTCTGAGCTCTAACTTATTTCTTTTTGTCTGTGGATTCATCTTTCACTACAATGCTTGAAAGTACAATCTCTTGAACATGTTCCTTATTTACCTATGTTTCTTTTCTTTCATTTATTTTCCAAACCTTTCTTTATCTGACATATTTCTTTTTCTCTATATAATTTTCTTCATCTCGTTTTATTTCCAATCTTGCGATCTCTGGGACTTGGTCTTTGTTCACCTATTCTTCATGTTTTCTTATCCATACTTTATTATATCTAATATCAGTGCTCTCTTTCATGGAAGTATCGATCATGCTTCTACAATCACTAGCTATGTGTCCATAGTTATGAAATTTGTAACATTCAATGTTAAGTGGGTCTACATAGGCATTTATTGCTTGAACATTTCTTTTATAATCCCTGCAATCTACAACCTTATGTCCAAAATTAGTACAATAAAAACAATGACCATAAAAGAAATTTGCATACCTGGGAGTGAATGATCTTCTTTGTGGTGTATTCCTTCTGAATTTCTTCCTTCACTGATCATAATCATGATTGAATATTCTTTGTGGCTTGAACATGAATGGTCTTCTTGAAGATGTATATTCAATAGTTTTCTTAGATTCTGGTTGACCATGATTCCTTCCTTTGAGTACTTCTTCATAACTCTTTCTATTTTCTAGAAACCTTGAGTGCTTCTCTTCATTCTCTATAACTGATGTGGATGTTTCTATCTCTTCAATGTTCTTGTTGATCTTGACGATTTTACTTCTCAATGTAACAACTTCTTCTTCAAGCTTCTCAACCTCTTCTTCTTTCTTCATTATTTGAGACTTCATGAATTATTTTGTTCATTTCGCTTCTTCAATATTAATTTTTAATGTGATTATTTCTTCTTCAAGTCCTTTCTCTTCTTGACCAAACTCTGCCTCAATCTGGTTTAGATCGTTAGTTATTTCCTTAAGATGATCTGTCAATATCTTCTCTCTCATTTTTGCTTCTTCCTTCTATGTTGTTATGTTGGCTTCCAAATACTACTTTTGATAATCAATATTTTCTTCGATCTTTCTGGATTCTTCTAGCTGAGTTCTTAAGTTCTCGATGACCTATTGGTCTTCTTCAAAAATGTGAACACTTTCCTTTTGTTTGATCAATTCTTTCTTGATTGAATTTCTTTCCTCTCTTAGTTCATTTAAATCACTAATCAATTTTGTTTCATAATTGTCTTCCTTTTCAATTAGTTTTTCTATCCCTTTCCCTTCATGGCATTCTATTTCAAGATGTATGTGTTTCTCACAATTAAAACAAAACAACATACCTCTGGTGATTATGTACTCTTCATCTTCTGAATCCGTTTGACATGGTGAACATAATTCTTCTTGATCTGTATCTGCATCTTCTTTGGCATTTTTTGAATCTGTGATGGGTGAAGAATATATGTCATGTAACTTATCCCAAAGTTCTTTGGCTGATGAAAATTTACCAACCTTTTCTCTTACCGGATTAGGTAATCCTTCCCAGATGAAATCCATTGTTATTTTGTTATTCTTCTTCAATTCCTTCTTGGCTACATTCTTTTCCCTTTTTAAACTATCATATCCTGTAACAACTGATAGAAAAATATAATTCCCATGTGAATGTAAAAATACTTTCGTCCTTATACTCCACATATCATACTTTAAACCATTCTGACCATTGAACATTGGTACTCCATTCTCACAATAATCCATGATCTCCTTCTAGT
>ML801698.1:43858-76212 GCA_009831015.1 Picea engelmannii | reverse complement strand
AACCAATCCCTTAGAGACCGGGGAGAAGATCCCGTCAGGGGTTCCCCAGTCAGAAATTGCAGATCTCTGAAAATTGCCAGGAAGGAATCCAAAGTGCAGGTGCGAAGGTCTGAGGAAGGTGAGATGGGAAGTGTTGAACAGTGATGGAGCATAGGCTGAAACAGCGCAGTGACAGATGTTGTAACACAGTACTGTTACAGTTGCTGAAACACAGTGCTGTCACAGTTGCTGAAACACAGTGTAGTTTCAGTGTGTAACAGATTTTTGAAACAGAGTGTCGAAATAGATTGTGAACCTCAGTGCTGTAACAGAACACAATACTGTTACAGTTGCTGAAACACGGTGCTGAAACAGTGCTGCCATAGTTGCTGAAACACAGGGCTTTTCAGATGCTGAAACACGGTGTTGCTCAGATGCTGAAACACGGTGTTGTTCAGATGCTGTCACATAGTGCTGCAACAGTGTTGTACCAGATGCTGAAACTCAAGGTTGTAACAGTGAAGTAACAGTTGCTGATACACAGTACTGATTTAGATGCTGAAACACAGTACTGTATTTATGCTGAAACACAGTAATAGATGCTGAAACTCAGAAATAGTTGCTGAAAAACAGTATTAGTTGCTGAAACACAGAAATAGATGCTGAAACTCAGTAATAGATACTGAAGGAGTACAGAAGCTAGAGCAGATCACAAGCTTTTAGCTATAGAGGTAGAATGGTGCAGAAAAATAGGCCCGGAAAAACTTGAGGCTAATATGTAACCGATTTTGTGGCTAGTCCACCCCATTAATACAATCCATAACCGTTTTTGTAAAAAAAAAAAAAAAAAAATTTATATTTATGACAAAAATCTATCATTGCAAGGGATATAAAGGCTTGAGAATTTTAAGTTATGATTTTCCTAGGACATCCAAACCTAGCAAGAATATTTTATTTAAGAAATTTGATTGCAACTGCATCATTAGCAATTTTGGTAGGATTTGATTCCACCCATTTAGAAAAATAATTTGTTGCAGTTAAAATCCATTTATATTGTGCACTATATGTAGGATGAATCTCACCTGTGAAGTCTAGGCCCCATTGCTAAAATTTGACATTCTTTACAATATCTTACCTTTGCATTCACTTATGAAAAGAGATTTGGTCAATAATAGTCTGCTCTCAAAATCTTGTATGTTGTGGCTCTCCATGCATGATGTCCTCCACATATTCCTTTGTGAAATTAATCTATGATCCCTTCAGTATCTTCCTCAACAATACATTTTAGAGAAATACCCAAAGGATCTTTCCAATAAATATTTTCATCTATTATGCAATACTTAATTGATTGAAGTTTGAGAGACCTAGATTTTGTTGGACTAAAATCAGATCGACATTCAAGGGTTTGTAAATAAAATACAATTTATTTGTACCAAGGATATATAGAAAACTCGCCATGTACCATTATTTGGGGATACTGCAAATATGCTTCTTCAAACTCTGTTGAAGGATGTTCTGTCATTTATGAAATTTGATTTATCCCAAGAACTCTGTAATTTTATTATGTTAAAAGATTTGCTAAACCTTGACCTTTAATCAATTTTGTTGGTTTTATCTCAAGGTCATACTCCTGAATTTTTGCTATCCATTTGCATCTTTTTCCATCACTGTCATGTTGATTCATAATCTCTTTTAATGTGCTACTAGGTACATATGAAATTATTTTGGAATGAAGAACATAGAATCTAAAATATTTCATAGATTTAACCAATGTGTACACTTTTTTTTCCATGATGTTATATTTGAGTTCATAATATCTTAAACATTTTCTTAAAAATGCAATTGGTTTTTCTTGATTTTCTTCATTTCTTTATAAAAGGACTCCAACAATTGTGTTATCAGAGGCAAAAGAGAACATAAGAAACATGTTTGAATAGTCTGGACTTATTAGCACTAGCGCTTCTCCCAAGGATTTCTTAATTTGATCAAACGAATATCTGGCCTTTGAAAACCATTTTACTTCATTGTCCTTTTTTATCATATCTTTCAAATCCTTCACCACTTCAGCAAAATTAGGAATGAATCTTCTAAAAAAAATTATTTTTCTAAGAAAGGATTGAATCTCTTTCTTATTTTTTAGCAGGTTGATGACCTTAATTGCTTCAACACATTGAGGTTCAATCTTCACTCCTTCCCTTGAGACAATGTGTGCAAGCATTTTTCCTTCCTTCATAGAATAATGTGATTTCTTAGGATTCAATTACAAACCAATTTTTTTACATTTAACAAAATTTTGTCTAAGATGTTTTAAATGATCATCATCTGATTTGGAGAAAACTATTAAATCATCCAAATAAATACCAATAAATTTATCTTTTTCTCCAACAAATGTTATGTCCATCGCCCTCTGAAATGTTGCTCCCGTATTCATTAGACCAAAGGGAATTTTTTCATACATGAAAGTTCCCCAAGGTGTGGTAAATGCTGTCAACTCCCTGTCTTTTTCATGCACAACAATTTGGTTATAATCTGAAAAGCCATCAATCATAGAGATTATATTATCTCCTACTACCTTTTGTAACACATGATCCATTTTAGGAAGAGAATAATGATCATTTAATGAATATTTATTAACATTCCTAAAATCAACACAAAGTCTTATTTCACCATTCTTATTTCTAACAGGTACTAAATTTACAACCTAGGAAGAATATCTAAGAGGAACTATGATCTTTGCATACAATAGATTTTTCAGTTCCTTTTCAATGACTGGGAAAAGAATGGGATTTACATGTCTTAATTTATGTCTAAATGGTTTAGATCCCACCTTAAGTGGAACCCTATGTTGAATTATGCTACTATCATAAGTCTTTAGATATTCATATGACCATGCAAACACCTCAATAAATTCTTTAAACAAATCAACATACCTAATTTTATAATCAACGGGTAGAAGTTTGGAGAGCTTGATATTATTTAGTTCTTGTTCAATACCAATGTTACAGTCTTTTACTTCTTCATTCTGAGGGTGAACATAAGGTTTAATAGTAACATCATCTTTTTCAAATAGTTTCTCCAGAGGAACTAATCCCTTTGGAGTCTGAATATTTATTAATACCATTATTTTATGATTAGCAATAATATTTTGAAATTTAGGGTCTGAATGACTATTTTGATTAATTTTTTCATTATCTTTTTCATCTTCTTGATCAGTATGAGTTATAGAAAATTCATCAACCATTTCCAAAAACTTTTTGATCTATTGATCGTCTTCAAATACTGTCAATGTTTGACATTGTCAGGAATAGAAAGTTTGTACTTCATTTCCACTTCATATTTGATATCTAGAACCTCGGGGGACCTAAAAGTACTTGCTACTACTACTAACAAATCAACTTGAGTGTTTTCATTTCTTGTAATTGCATGGATATTAAAGGTTAAAAATAAGTTTTCAATTAAATCCAAAGAAAAATTTATATATGATCTCATCCTAGGATGTTTGTCTTGATAAAACTTGCCCATTTGTTTAACAATTAATTTTTCATCACCATAGACAATGAGATTTACAGTTTTCATTTTTTTGGTTGTTTCTAAACCTAGTACTAGAGCTTCAATTCACAAACATTATTTATGGAATCTGTTTCAAATTTCATTCTAAAATAAAATGGAAACAACTTCCCAGAGGGTGAAATTAAAAATATACCTGCTCCAACACCTTCCTAGGAGGAAGCTCCATCAAAATACATTTTCCACATTCCACTTACAAGCTCATATTTCTCAATAAAATGAGTATTTACAATTTTAGTGCAAACTTCTAGTTCATTATTTACAGATAGAATAAAACATCCCAAGTCTTGGTCTTTTGAATAAATAGGATAATTATTGGGATGATTGGGATCACTAACTATGTAAGCAAGTTTGGTCTCCCTATAAAGTCTCCTAGTTTCTCCACCAAAAAATGGGATTGTAGCATATGTCATGTCCATTTGTAATGAGACACCTAATTTTCTTGCCCAAGATCTGGATAAAATCATACAATAGTTCGTAGGCATATCTGCCACAACTATATCCATCAAAACACTCTTAACAAGAATTTGGGATAAATGTACTACAAGATCTTTGATCATCCCTAAAAATTTAACTTTTCTTGCATCAAAATAACACAGGTCATGATATGGTCTTGTGATTTGTAATCCTAGCTTCTCCATGACTATTTTAGGCATTAAATTTTGAAAAGCACATGAATCCAGAATGCAATTGTGTAAAATATGTTCATGAACAGTGAAGGAAATACAAAATGGTGTCATTGCTTCCCCTCTTTCCTCAATATGAGGACCAAACATTACAGTGGGCCTTTCATATTGTATTTTTAATGTATCAGGTTGAATTGTTGCAATTGAACAATCAATCATTTTTAGAACTTGTTTTCGATAAACATGTTTTTTTTGCAATTTCCAGCAAAGGAATAAGAATTTTGATATTATTTAATTCATTTTCCATATTGAAGGAACTGTGTATTTTCTTTGTTTCTTTATGTTATGCATATGTTTTCTTAGTTGTTTGTTGATCATATTGTTTTTTTGAAACTGTGATTTCCATTCCTTTATCTTTATTTTGTATTTTATCTGACCAGCCTTGAATATTTGTTTTGGTTGTATTTACAGTTGTCTTTGGTCTAAGGTCATATTTTTTATGAAGTTCACCTTGTAAGGCATCTAATAAAACCTTATATTGAGATGATGATGTATCATTTTGATTATAGTTATCATATTCATTAAAATATGAATTAACGCTCAAGGATCTCTCATATTCATCTTGAGTCACATGCATATCATAAAGGCAACCCTCCATCATATTCATTTCCTTATCGATATCTTCATATTCCTTCTCCATAAGGTTCTAGATCCTGGTTATTTTCGGGACTCAATTTAATTAATTTTTTTTCTAAATGCTCCTACTTTAATGACTAAAATTTAGTTTAGAATTTCTTTCATGATTTTCTTATACTTGGAATAAACCAGGAATAGACAGTAAAAACATAATAATGATAATAACAAAATAATATCAACATCAACAATAGAATAATGATAGCAACAGCATAATACATACTTCCACCTACACATTGGTTTATCTAGTCCCTTTTCTGTCTAATCATGTTCTTCTTCTTGCCCAGACTGAATATTAACCTCCTAGCCAACTAGGAACATCCTCTCCAGCTCCCTAGCTCCAGGAATCTTTGCATTTTCCTGGCCCTCGAGCCCAAAATTCCCAGCAACAACAGTGCCCTATGAGAGTTCCCCAAAACAATTCTTCCAATTTCCTCCTCCTCCTCTATCTTTTAGAAATTCAAAAATCCTAAAACAGAAATGAGCTCCCTCTTCCAAGTCCTCCCCTTCTTCCTTATCCTCCTCTCTCAAATCCCCCTCATTAATTCCCAACAACCTTATCCCCCCATTAATTCCCCAATAGCCTTATCGCCCCATTAATTCCCCAACAGCCTTATCCTCCCCATTAATTACTTCACCCACCTTTTAATAATAAAATAATAAAAGATTCATTAATATATTTTAATAATTAATTAAATTTAAATTAAAAACTATTACAAAATTAATCAATTTGGGTTGTTACAAAGGTTATCAACCAATTTTTATTTTTTATAGGTGCTTGTATGAGTTGATCCTCATTTCTCCTTTCTCTTTGCAAAACTTGGGGAAGGTTGAAGTGCCTTCTAGACTAATTTGGATTTCTATTATCATGCCTTCTTCTCTCAGTTTCCATCCTAGCCAACTTATTTGATAAATATTTAATGATCTTGGACATCCCTTCAATTTTATCCTCTTGACTTTTATTAGTTCTTGATGTACCAACTTGTTCTTTTTGTTTTATTTTTTCTCGTTCCCCTGGGTCACTTTTAACTCTATCCTTTCCTAAAGAAATCATATTAGATTCAATTTCTACAACATCATCTTGCATATCATTCAAGGTAGTATATCTTCTCTCCCTGGGAAATAAGGAAAAATATAGGTCGAAAGAGCCAACAAAAGTAACTTTTGTAGCTGGTTGTGAAGGTTTGACATCAAGAGGGATTTTGTTATAAAGTTTGTTGAATCTTTTAATGAAATATGGAATAGATTCATTATGTTTCTTTTTTAAACTCCCAAACTCAGTCAGGAAATATAAATGATCCTTATTTTAACCCCATTTCCTAAGGAAGGCAGATTCCATTGCATCCCAAGAATCAATGGAATTAGGAGGTAACCCCTTAAACCATGTCCTCACCTCACCTTAAAAAGTATGAACAAATATCCTCATATATACATCTTCATGCTCAATACCTTGATTTTCCTTGAAATAATAAAAGTCTGGTAATGTTCTAGAGTTGTGATTTCATCCTCCCCATTAAATTTAGGTAAGAGTTTTAGATAATTGTCAAGAAAATTGTGCATATTTCTAGGAATATTTAGAGGTGCATATCTAGAAACTACTTTATTGAAGACCCTAGATGGAGGTGGTTGTTGTTCAGGGATATTTCCTTCCATCACTAGATGATAAATTAACAACTTTAAATTCTCAGAAGTGAGTGGATTGAAGAATACTTTAAATTCTTCTTCTTCTAGAGGAACCTTTGGAAAAATCCTTGGAGAAATCACAGGGAGAATGTTTTGGAGAAATTACAAGAGAAGGAATTCAAGAGGCTACAGGGGAGTCCTTAATGGATAGTGCAATATAATGTTCAGGAAATATTTCAAGAGATTCACTTACATGAATTGAAGATGGAACTTTTGGAGAATTTAGAGAAGATTTCTTAGGGGGAATTGGAAAGGAAAGTGTAGGGGAACTTGTGGGAAAATCTTTTCAAGAATCTTCTAAAGAAACAAAATATTTCCCTTTTGATTTAGGATCTATGGAAGAATATGGTTTAGTAGAAGAAGATATAGTAGAAGGTGTTATAGGTCTTTTCCTAGGATTTCTCTTAGACAATATTTTTTCTAGGTATGCTATCGGTGTAATCTTCTTTGTGTTCTTCCTTCTTGATGCCAGGATTGAAAATGTGGAGTTAAAAAGTGAAATAATTTAGCCTCCCTGATTCTTGTTCACCAACAAGTAGTTTTTACTGTCATTCTATCTAGGGAAAATAAATTTTCTTTAATTCAGAACCTGACAACGGCGCCAAAAGAATGTTGTAACCCTTGAGATGTTTCTGGCTAGGAAACTCTAACAAGGCATCCATTTTACTTTAATTGATTTGTTTTAAGTTTGTGTATTCTAAAAAAAAATGTTTTGTTGATTTTCTTGACACTTTGACTAATAGTATTTAATACTTTAAGAGATTAAGATTTGAGGGCATAATTTCTATGTTTCAGACAATAAAAAAAATTAATGAGTGAAAGAAGAATTAAGAAAAACAAGATTGAAAGTAAAATAATGTATATTTTTTTATAAGTATTATTTTACCCTTCAAGTAGACTAAATATAATAGAATATGTATCTGAAACTAAGAATGTAATATGAACAGAAAAGAATAATTATTTGTTATTCACAAGGCATAATGAATCAATCACATGCATGTCAATACTCACAGTACGTCTGTGAAATATGTAGATTTTAATGATTCATTTGTACTTTGTAACAATAGTGGTTGTACTAAATTATCATAGTTATAGCACCAGATACATTCATGAAGAAATTTTGAATCACCTAAATCCTGCAAAATTTTATTAAAGATATGATATTTTCTTGAGGAAAAAAGTCCCTTTACATTGAGTCTTTCTTAGACCTTTATACAAATTAGGTCATAACCAAATGTCGTTATCCAATCCTATTTTCTATCCTTTAATGTACAAAAATATCTTTGGCTCATAAAATAGGAAGATCTAGAAGACAATTGTTCCAATTCTTGATTTTCTTCAATTGTCTTGATGACTCATTCAGTCAACAACTGGATGAGAAGCTTCTAGGTCTCACTTGATGGGTAGTTGAATGACTTAATTTGCATGTATGCAATGTCTAGCTCAATGTATTTCTCGTATGTAGGAGGGGTTGAAAATAGGTTTTTGATTTGAAAAAGAAGATAGAAATAATCTATGAGTAAATCCACATTGGTTTTCCCTCTCAACTTGTCGACCATTCCTTTGAACTTTTATTCACTCTCTCTAATTATGAATAAATTATTTCTATAAATTTCAAATGATAGAAGCTTCCCTTTATCATCCCACACTGAAGGAAATCCCATATTTACTAGATTTTCAAATTTGTTGGTGAATGACTCAATGTTTCTTTTCACCATTATACAGTTATTCTGAATTTGTTGTAACAAAATTCTTTTTGTGAAAATATTTTCATCCTCCATCACCATTGTGGTTATGTCTTTCACACCTTTACTTTTTGGTACTTCACTGGAATTGGAATTTAGGAACTTGATAACTCTAGTAGCAACTTAAGGTCTAGTTCCCAATTCCTGGAATTCTTTATTTATAGTGTCATCTGCTTCATCTGTTAATGGGATCTCATCATCAATTATTTTGAAGTAATCCAAAATCTTTCCATCTTCATTAATGATTCCATCCCAAATGATGTGTCTGGCTCCTATCATATATGGTTTTCCATACAACTTGTTCTTCATTTGCTCCATGTATGTTAGCATATTAACTTTTAGCTTATGGTATTCTCCAATAACTTTATCCTTATCATTGATTTCTTCATTCTGTGTTGAAATCGTTTTCTTCAAATTTTCAATTTCAGCTCCCTTCAGGTTCAAGTCTGCTAATGCTCTTGATAACCCATCTGTTGGATATGATAATTCTTTTACCTATGATGAAGAAGATCAATTTTTCAATATTTCAATCTGCTTCTCATATAATTCAATCCATTCTTCCATTACCCATTGTTTCAATTCTTCCACTCTTATATGCTTAGTTCTATTAGCTAACTTTTCATTTTTCAATTGATTTCTAATATTTTCATTTATGGCTTGTAGTTTCTTGATTCCAAAAGTGGTTATCATTACATCTCTATTCAACATCTCTCAAGTTTTTCTATGTAGATCCATTTTATCCAGTGGGTGAATTGCATTAAGATCAAAAGATATTTTTGTAACCTTATTTTTCTCTTTTGGTTCAAGCATTGCTATGTTCAATCTACCCTTTTCATATCCCACAACTAATAGCATCTTTGTATGAGATGTCTCTTCGTCAAATATTTTAGAACTATTTATTTTATTATTATTATTATTATTATTATTATTATTATTTTATTTTATTTTATTTTTAAATCTTTGCACCCATCTTCCTGGTAGCCATGAACTGATGAACAACATTGTAATGTCCCCTAGCGCAACCGAGGGACATTATGGTGAATAATACTCATAAAAATGAAATTTATGCTAACCAATTAATTTCTTGTAGCTTGCAGCTATGAATTACAACCAGATTTAATTGTTATATGTTACCATTATTTAGATGCATCTACAACATGCTAAAATTATCATGAAATGCAACTAGTAACTCAAAAAAAAGAACATATAATCAATCTTATGCACAAAGTTCATGACAACAATTATACACATAAAAGTAACACATCAACAAGATAAAACACTTATCTTTTATAAATAGTTGTGCAACCAGCTACTTGGGATAAACATTCCACCCAACCATATATTGATTGTTACAAATCTCAACATCCAGTCACCCCTGAGTTGAGGCTAGTAATCCACATAATATGGTGGTCTCTCACTCATAGCTCATAAATCCAACAAACCATTGATATTATCCTACAACTATCCCAATTTTCCACCAACTCTCTTCCTCTTGACCTTCCCAACCCAAGGAATGTACCCCTCTACTGATCTCATTCCCTTGGGCATCCCATTCGTTTATCAGGGTCTCTTTGGCACATGTAACTAGGAATACCTCAATTGGGAACTCAAGGGAACTCACTACTAGTAAACAACAACAAACACTTGTTAGTGCAACTCACTCAGGAGTTCACTCTTCGGGCATGACAACCTCGCTTTTCAATATTCAGCTCCAAAATGATCCATATATGTTCAATCATTCTCTATAATTATTGATCCATGGATGCACTAGCTCAAATCTCTCTTTCTTTCTCTCTACTTGCTCCTCATGCACAAAAAACTCATTCTGTAAAATTGTTGTAGCTTCCTATACAAATTTTCCTCTCTTTGGATTATTTGCTTGACTCACACACCTCCCCAAACTGATTGTACTCAACTCCCATGTGCCTAATAACTATGGGATGTGACCACTCACACCCACCCTCTTACATGTATTCAATGATTGGTTTTGGGAACACTCAATCCGAAATTCAAAGGTTCATATATCAATAGCAATTTTAGGAAAATGGGTTGAATTAATATACATGGGTAATTCCCCCTTGGACCCCATCTTAGGAATTCTCTTATACCCTCCCCTCTCTTGTCGATTAATTCATCCCCCATATCTTTCCATGTCCCCTCAGCAGTTGGCATCACATTTTATTATTAAAATATAGAAATAGAATTCACATATTACATTGCTTGGTCGTAGCCACATATTATATCCACATTACGCATTAATTAAACTAGGGATCATAGTGGAGATATTATAAACATGATCAATATGTTTTGATTGATCTGTATCCAAATATTATTTTACATTTTGACTTTCTACACTCTGAGGATTTGTTGATGATGACACTTCTACCATTACAACAGGTTCTCTTATCATTGGTGCTACTTCTTCTTGTGATTCTTGATCTTCCTCTTCATCAAGTACCTCTGTCTTTTTCCTTTTTTTGGACATTTCTTCCTCTATTTATGAGTTCATTGATCTTGTAGTCTTTATTTTGTATGTCTTCTCAAACTGTTGAGGGGTCTCTATTACAAGAGACTTTGAAGGTTCCTCTATCACTTTACCCTGGACTTGTAAAATACTTTGTACATATTTCCAGTTTTTCTGGTTTTCCAACAACTCCAAGTGTGATTTTTGTTGATGTTGATAAGGAACCTGTCCATGTGAAATCCTCTTTGAAGAGATTAAATCATGAGGAGCATACATCCATTTTCTCCCTGCTGGAAACCCATGTTTTGGAGGATTTTTTATGCTACCTGCAAAGTTGTTCTAGTATTGAAAATAAAATGACCAACTTCCTTTTTCAATTTGAAACTAGCTTTATACTTTCTTGATAAAAAAAAAATGGATATTATCATAGTATAATCTCTTTCTAATGTATTTGATCCAGGTGGATATTGGTGGCCACCCACCTATTCCAACTAGATCCTTTTGACAGATTTAAGTTCAAGACGGTCTTTTGTACTTGTTTTTAATTGTGGGTTCTACACTTCTAGGGTTGTCTGAAGCCCTACATAGCTTCTAGGTGGATATTGGTGGCCACCCACCTAATCCAATTGGCTTATTTTGGAAGTTTTCATATCAGTACATCTTTTTGTACATCCAGGGCCATTTTGGGGTCCTAAACAATGTTTTTTTGTATTTCCATAGTCAAACTCTAGACAGAGTCACAGTTTGATGGCATAATGTGTAGTTCTCAAAAATACCTTTCCAACATGCTATTACGCGCCTAAAACGGAGGTCGTATGCAAATTTTACGACCCCAGGAAGTTGAGGTACCAACTTACCCATCGGGGCCCACATAACTTTCGGCATTTCATCTCCTAGGGTTAGGTTTTTGGATTTCTATGGTTTTGGCATTCATGAGTAATGTTAAAAATGCCTCTGGAGCCTCATTGTAATCATTATTCTCAGACGGATGCATGTAGCAAGCCACATCTCTTCTCAGAGATAGATACCACTATTCAAGCAAGTTGTTTCCAGTTCTGCAGTTTTATAGTTTGAGCCTATTTTATTTATTCAATAGAAGTTATTGTTCATTGGATATATGTTGTGGCTCTCTGTATCTTTATGTGATTGTATTCATTTTTTCATTCCTTTCGTTCCTCTCATAAATACGAATAAGTGGTATCATAGCAGTATACTCTTCATTTATTTTTCTTCGTTCATGTCCCCAACAATATCTGGGTACAAGAACTTGGGACTTGAACCAGTCAAGCCTTTGCAAGATTGGCCACTTCAAGCCAAAAAAAAACCCATGGGGGACAAGAATAAATACGATGGAGCAGAAGATCCTTTTAAAATTTTGCTTGAGGAAGCCCTTGCATGACAAAGGAACTAAATGATGGACAACTTTTCATAGATCCTTCGGCGACTGCCCACAAGAGACGCATATTCATCAAGCGGCCATGCAACCCTCTTCAAGGTAAAATTATTTTTTTATATTCCATTATTTGAAGGACTGATATATGCATATGTTGTAGATAAATGGATGAATCTGCTCGAAGGGCACTTTTCGGTCCATAATTTTTCCGACAGGGAAAATATTACTTTTGCACTCCTCAAGGCCACCCCCCATGTTAAGGATTGGTGGGATACTTACTCTGAGCAAAAGGACATAGAGAAATATGCAATATTTGTGGTCACCCCCACATGGGATTCCTTGAGGGATTCCATTAAAGAACAATACTACCATGTTGGAAGCTACGAGGACTAGTACACAAGATGGACCATGCTATGTCGGGAAAGGGACCAAACATTACCAGATTTCACCAATATTTTCCATACCCTACACACCAAATTGGGTATCAAAGAATATGAACAACATTTGGTGCTCAAATATCGTGGTTGTCTGCATAGATACATTCAAACATAAATGGATTTTATGGACATCGCATCATTAGGTGTGGCTTATAGATATGTTGTCAAGATCGAGCAGAAATTTAAACAGAAGAGGAGAGAGTTTGGATCTGCAAACTTCCCATAGCCAAAGCAGGGAAAAAGCAGCCCCAACCCACAAAACAAGGGATAGAGAAAATATGGACACTCTCAGGACAACCAGTCTAAGTCGCAACCCAAGAAGGGTAATGAGAAGTCGAAGAAGGAAATGGAAAAATGGTGTGAATAGCATAAAATTCATTGGCACAACACTAAGGAATGTCGCTCCAAGCAGTCACTGGTGGTCGAGCTAAAAGATTCTGAGTTAGAGGTAGATTCTGACTCCAAATCAAATCTAAAAGTGTGAAGTGGATCATCAATGACGAACCCAATGCCATTGTCGCTACCACCAAAGTCCAACCAAGCGAACAAAAAAAAACAAAGGAAGGGGAATGCCTCTTTCACTCACAGATGTGGGTAAACAATACTCCACTACATTTCATTGTCGATAGTGGTAGTCAAAAAAACATGATTTCAGCAGAGGTCGTCAAGCGGCTGGACCTACCGATAACACCGCAACCGTAGCCCTACACCATCGATTGGCTTCACTAAGGATGATATCTTTGCATCAACCAACAATGTCGTCTTCCCTATAGCATCAAGCCCTTCAAAGACGAGGTATTGTGTGATATTGATCCCCTTGAAGTTTTTTATGTTCTTTTAGGCCAACCATATTTATGGAAGTGATATGTTTTGTATGAGTCTAGACCCCACAATGTTATTATTACTTTGGGTAGACAATTGTATAGGATACCAGAGGTAGCGTCGCCTACCACTATTTCTTTAATATCTTCTAAGCAATGCAGTAAGGTCATTTCACATACCGGGAAGTTCATCTTGTTTTTTATCTGTGCTCGCAGTAAGTAGAAGGTTGTTGCCACATTTGTGACCTCTACACAGAGCCTCTCTTTGCAGTAGAAGAAAGTGGACGGGATCGTGGAAGAGTACAGAGACATCTTCTCCTCACCCACCGGGGTACTGACGCACTACCAATTCAAGAATCCAATTTATCTAACCCTCGGTGCCCCACTATATAATGGACCAATCTATCATTGCTCCATGATGGAAAATGACGAAATAAATCCCCAGATCCAAGAGCTTCTTCAAAAGGGGCACATATGACCCAACTCCTCCCCTTGCAGAAGCCCGATTGTGATGGTACAGAAGAAAGACGGGACCTAGTGGCTCTGCATTGATTACAGAGCATTATACAAAATCACAGTCAGGAACTAGTACCCAATTCCCCAAATTGATGACCTTCTTGACCAACTCAAGGGGAAAAAAAATTTCAACAAGATTGACCTAAAGTCTAGATACCACCAGGTTCCCATAGAACCAATTGATGTATGGAAGACAACTTTCAAATCTAAAGAAGGTCTCTTTGAATGGGTGGTCATGCCCCTTGGCTTAACAAATGCACCAATAACTTTCATGATATTGATGGATGATGTATTGAGACCCTTCACCAACTCTTTTGTGGTGGTATATCTATATGACATCCTCATCTTCAGCAGAACTTGGGAGGAGCACATGAAACATACTCAACAGGTTTTGGGCACTCTACGGTAGCACAAGCTATATGCCAACTTGGAAAAAGGCTCCTTTGGAATGAACAAGGTCCAATACTTGGGCTACATTTTTTATGAGCATGGGGTACGTGTGGATCCAGCTAAGATCCAAGTCATTTGTGACTGGCCAGCCCTGACCACACTAACCGATCTTCGAATCTTCTTGGGACTTTCCAACTTCTATCGAAGGTTCATGTTCGGATTATCCCATATTGGATGGGCCCTCAACCAAGTAACCAAGGGCGGTGGCAAGGAAAATTATGCATGGGGCAGGCACAAAAAAGAGCATTTGATGATATGAAGCATCTCTCATGCTTAGCTCCAGTACTCTCCTTACATGATTTGCAACAACCATTCGATCTTGAGACGGATGCCTCCAACTATGTTGTCATCACATTTTTCACTCAGCATGGTCATTCAGTAGCATACCATAGTGAGACACTCTCAGATATTGTCCAGAAATACCCCACCTATGACAAAGAAATGTATTCCATTGTGCAAGCCTGTCATCAATGGAAACATTACATTTTGGGAAAGGAGACAATCATCCACACTAATCATAAGCCTCTGTATTTCATACAGACACAGAGGAAGTTGCAAAATGACCTCCATCAAAAGTTGTCCACATACCTATAACGGTTCCATATCAACATCAAGTATAAAATAGGGAGCACAAATTGTGTCGTTGACTGCCTCAGTCTCCCTCCCATTGTTGCACTCACCACAGTGCTCCATTCCTATGGGCATGAGGCATGTAAGTGGCCCCAACTTTATTAGTGTGACCTTGACTTCGCCACCACCTATCAGCTCTCGGGTACGGGAGAAAATGTCACCGATTTTCACATCTAGGATGGATTGTTATGCCATCTAGGCCACCTCTGTGTTCCCACAAGCGAGCGTGCAAAGATGATTTGGGAGGCTCACTACAATAAGATGGAAGGACATTTTGGCATGGAGAAAACTATGGTCATTCTACAGAAACTTTTTTATTGGACAAAACTTCGACAAGACGTCAACAAGTATAGCAGATATTGCACTCCATGTGTCATTGCCAAGCAAACCATCAAGAAGAAAGGATTATACACCCCTCTTCCTACTCTCGAGAGGCCTTGGGAATCCATCTCGATGGATTACATGTCTGGCCTTCTGTCCACCAAGCACGGAAATGATTGTGTATTTGTGGTGGTTGATCGATTTTTGAAGATGTCCATTATCACAGCCTGCAAGAAGAGCATCGTAGAGGTAGATACTTCCAAGCTCTTCTTCGAACGGGTGTGGTTCCATTTTTGGATACCACATACCATCACCTTAGATCAGGACAACAGGTTCCTCAACACATTTTGGTCAAGTCTCTGGTCACTATTGGACACCAAGCTTACTAAATCCACTACTTTCCACCCTCAAACTGGTGGCTAGACAGAGGTCGTGCATGTACAACTCTAACCATCCATGTACATGGGATGAGAGTCTTCCCTATGTTCAACACAACTACATTAGGGCTCTCCATAGCTCCACTGACCATAGCCCATTTCAGGTAGGGCTTGGATTCCAACCCTTGGGTCCCATTGATGTTGCACTACCTCTTGAAACCACCCAAGAAGAATCTTCCCATGTTTAGTATGAGGTCAACAAAGCCACCAGATTTATTGAGTAGATTCAACACATCCACCAACAGGTCCATGAGAGTTTGCATAAATCCAATGCTAAGTACAGGAAATGCCATGATCAACACCAGGTATCGCACCAGTTTTAGGTGGGAGACAAGGTCTGGTTACATTTGCAGAAAGAGAGCCTTACAGGGACCCATCTGAAGCTCTGTCCACTTCACTATGGGTCTTACACTATCATCAAGGTTGTGGGTAGAAATGCTTTTGAGCTCAACAATCCACCCTTCCTTGGCTTGCACCCAGTGTTCAATGTGGACCTCCTTCTGCTATATTTTACACCATTATTAGACGCCTCAGAGATCATAGGAAAGTTGACACCAATAGAGCTCAACCTTGACTGCATGGAACAGGAATCCACTAATCATATAGTGGACACTCACCAGCAGAGGATCCATTTTTATCAGGTTATCAAGGTAGGGAAACTCCTACACCAATCCAAGTGTCTCACCTAGGGCCAAATTTAGCAGAATTTTCCTCACCCAATGGGGGAATTCAATGCAATGGACATCATTGCTTCCTAAGGGGGGGAGGACTAATCCAGGTGGATATTGGTGGCCACCCACCTATTCCAACTAGCTCCTTTTGATAGTTTTCAGTTCAGCACATTCTTTGTACTTATTTGTAATTGTGGGTTCTACACTTTTGTGGTTGTCTAAAGCCTTACACAGCTTCCAGGTGGATATTGGTGGCCACACACCTAATCCAACTGGCTTATTTTGGAAGTTTTCATGTTAGTACATCTTTTTGTACTTCTAGTGCCGTTTTGGGGCCCTAAACAATGTTTTTTGGCATGCCACAGTCAAACTACAGACTGAGTCACAATTTGACAGTATAATGTGTAGTTCTCAAAAATACCTTTCCAATAGGCTATCACGCGCCTAAAATGGAAGTCGTATGCAAAAGTTACGACCATGGGAAGTTGAGGTACCAACTTGCCCATCGGGGCCCACATAACTTTTGGCGTTTCATCTCCTAGGGTTAGGTTTTTGGATGTCTAGGGTTTTGGCATTCATGAATAATGTCAAAAAGGCCTCTGGAGCCTCATTGCAATCATTCTTCTCATATGGATGCACATAGTGAGCCATATCTCTTCTCAGAGATAGATACCATCATTCAAGCAAGTTGTTTCTAGTTCTGTAGTTTTACAGTTTCATCCTATTTTATTTATTCAATAGAAGTGATTGTTCACTAGATATATGTTGTTTCTCTCTATATCTCTGTGTTATTGTATTTAGTTTGGTATTCCTTTCGTTCCACTCATAAATCCGGATCAGTATTCCAATGCAAAGACTCTAGGGGTCAAGAAAGTAGGAAACAAGAAAGGTTGTATTTCATAGTCATATATCCTAATCTTTGTATGATCTTAAAAAATGTACCAATCCCCTACTTTTTTGTTAGGAATCAACTGTAACAGTTTCTTCAATTCTAGAAAAACTCTAGGAGTTATCTCATCATGTATATTGTGATAAGATTTTGACATGAACTGGTTAACATATTATGAGAATCCCTCATTCTAAATATTTTTCCTAATTAGACAAGTCTAGTGAATGACTGAGACTGGGTTACCAATTTCATCTTCAATATTTCGTCCAAGATGTGAAAAGTGAATATCTTGGGAAAACAAAAAGAGATGGACAATGTAGGATTGATATCTGAAACTTCTAAGAGTTTCAAATTCTGAGAGTTGATGATGAATTTTATCATCTAGAAATTGGGTATAATTGAATCTAGTCAAGAGTTTCATTGTAAATGAACAAATTGACATTATAGACCCTAAAACAAATTCATCAACCACAAGGTCATTATCTTTCCCTAAAATCGCAGACATCATTGCAATAATCTACCTTGATATTTCAAGAAATAAGTTGGTTTCAAGACTACAATATCTGTAGGGACATCAAGGTTCTTGCATAAACAAGATTGTAAAAGAGAAACTCTATCCTAAGGATTTAACTCTCTGAAGCATTTGGCTAGTACAACTTCATTTAACATTTCACTGTTAGGGTTTAATGGCCATCTTGGCATTTCAGAAATTGATTGGGGAGTTATCTCAATAAGGGCAGACCCAATTTGGAAATAATAGGTCTCTTGGAAGAAATGTAGTTTGAAGCACACTAGACCACAAACTCAGGAAAATCATACACTTGGGGAAAATCAAATGATAGAATTGGGTCAAAAATATCTTCGTCTTTGTTGAATAAATCTTCTTCCTCAACATTTCGTAGTTTTTTAGCTTTGGTCAATTTAGATGACTCCATTGTAAGCAATGAAAAACTGGAAGAGTAAAATATTTTGAATTACCCGTGGAAGAATTTGTTTCATAATATACTCGGGCTATAATGACGGATGGCACTGGTAATTTGGAATGTGTTACAAGTGTTTAAACTCTTTGTGAACTCAATATTAACCAACTGACCTTCACTTTTACCTCTTTAAAACGAAACTTAAACATGTGGCAGTTTAGGAATGGCGGAAAATATAATTAAATTTAAATAAAAATTGATATTTCACATTTTCATGCTTGTTGTCGTAACTTCAGCAAGTGTCACTCCATCGTTGATTGCAGGGGGGTCCCAAGTGGTTGTGCTAACCATAGAGGGGGAGGGGGGGTGCAATTTACCAGCGCGCGACATGTCACTGGAGTTTCAACCATGGTTAATTTTCGCAGCCCCCCTCCCTTTTGTTAACCATCAAGCATGTGGGGGGGGCACGAAAGAATGTGGACTGTTGAACAAAAGTGTCAAGCGCACGATTAATCCTGCAATGGAAGATGCACTTTTTATTAGAATTATTGTATAATATAAAGTTTACATTATATAAAGAAAACTATGTAGAGACTAAACTATGATAAAATACTAATATATATATATATATATATATATTAGTATTTATATTTATATTTATATATATAAACATTAGTAGTACAAATGATTCGGTGAGGGTCTTCCAAAAGGGAAATCGAAACCCTCACCGATCAAAGTTATATGTTCAGAAAGCATAACAGTCTACAACCCAGAAAGATTAATAGATTGACTAGAAGTCAAGCCTGGCTCAAAAAGAAGATTGACAACCTACTTCAAACAAAGAATCCTAACAAGAACTTAGCAATCTAAATCCGAGGACATCTCATGCTATAAAATTCCTATTATTATGTTTCCTGGAAAATAAAAGATAAAAGATCAAAACCTGGTAAATCAAACCCTGGATTTTTCTAGAGTCTCAAGGTGGACTTCCAGATTTTTTACTTCACCAATAGCCTTACTTGGGTTTTATTTGTCCTCGATCGAGATGGGGCACTAGCGTGAAACAATTAGACTTGAGTCCCTGGATATGCTTGTAGATTTTTCAATTTGTTGATCCTCCTTCCTGAATCGGAATTTGATGCCAAATTAAGAGCGATAGAAGAGTTCAAATTTCCCTTCCAACAACTTGATTTCCTAAAGGGTCGTTACATTATCTTTTTTTACTTATCAATAGTTTGTGCAACCATAGCCTTTACAATCCAGTAGGTCTTTTCTAGTTTGAAGTATTTTGTCTCCCTGGTCCTAGAGTACTACGAGTCCTCAACCCAAGCCTTGACCTCCTAAATAATGTCTGCTTCGGAGGTGTTGCGTCGTTGATTCCGATGAACTGCTTCCTCAATCTCTACTGCGGTTTGAGTCTCCTCATAAGAACAAAGGTATTTGAATCTCGACCTGGCCATATAAGATTCCCTTGCATCCCTGGTGCGATTGACTAGGCCTTGAGAAGAGGAAGCCACATTCTACTTTCTCTTTTGCCTATTCCCCCATGCTCCTTTTCTGGCCATTCTACTTATCTTTCCCAGTTTAAACGAGTCAAGCCCAAGAGTCACTCTCGTGATATTTACCTTACTCTGTAACTTCCAATGGAGACACAACCTCACACCCATCCTCTCCTGCCTCTCAGAGGGATTCAAGATAAACTGTTGAGCCTATCTGAGACCGCATCCCCTTAGAGGTCTCCCCTTTAGCCTAATTGGGGGGGAATCGACATGAGAACCTTATTAGGCTTCCAATTCAACACCCGGTCCCAAATTCCTTGGATTTGTAGCTCACTCCTCCAAAAAATATGATCCATCGCACTTAATTTTACCAAAATTCATCCATTACAATGGTCTCCCCTCTTGAAATAGCCATGCATTGCACCTCCAACGACTTGAGATATTTTCATAGTCTCTTCTAGAGGATTCATATTTGAGTCTACTACACCCGTAATAATTCCATACATCTTCCCATAACTAACCTTCATTCCGCACACCTTGCTCCCACGATGGTTTTGTATGAGCCTCCTTCTCCATTGATTACCATCCTCGTTCATCTCTCATTGAACCATCACCATCACATTGGTTGATACCGCCTGTCTCCGAAAATCCCCATCTGTATTGGCCATGCAATCAATTTTCGAGGTTGGTATCATTGACATGACAATTGAAAATCTCGTCATGATTACCCTTATCGACCAATGATTGAGACCTGCATCTTTCTAGGCCACTCGCTCTCCCTTCCGATGCTCCATGTGGATTTTTCGTCTTGTTGACCCTCCAGGTAGAGGATGTGTTCTCAACTTCTAGTACTACATTCAGGAGCTCGATGTCGATGTTATTTAGCTTCATGGCCTCTTTATAGATGGTAAAAATTGTGGGGTCCTCTAATTTCCACGTAGTAAGTTGATTTAGTTGTTGGACACCTAGGTTGGCCAAGTAATCCACCACTAAGTTTTCGCTCCTTCACATCTGGGTTGGGATAACCACAGGGAAGCTCTTGATTATTTCAGCAATCTGAGTCCAACCATAGGATAGTCTCCAGTTTGTTGAAATATTTTATTTGTTAGAGCCATCGATCAAATGTTTGAGAGTCAATATTATTAGGAGCGAGTCACCCTCCACCACCAAAATATTTATTCCCTTCATTCTAGCAATGGCAAGCCATCGAAGAAGGCCTTCTAATTCAGCTCCATTACTGTTATTATTCCCTAATTTTCTTGCAAACATGACCAGAATCACGCCTTCATAATTTTGCAAGAGCCCCCTAGCCCCTAATTTCCCAAGGTTGTCCTTTGATGCTCCGTCAAAGTTCAGCTTGATTACCCCGTCCTTCGGAGGCGTCCATGATTGGGTGGAGTTTTTCCTGATGTGGATGGAGACTTTGTTCACTTTTTGGTATGCATGTTCGAGTCTCCACTGCATGAAGATGATTTCCTCCTCTAAGGATAATACTCTATCTTCTTTCAACCGAGTACAAAAATCTATGGATTCTTGAACATTTTCTTGGATTTTACCCCAGACTTGCTAAATTGGAAAAAAAAATTGTTTAAAAGTTCTTTTATTTTGTTTCTTCTATAAATTCCACATGAAAATTAGTGGGAAGAGATCCTAGGCTTTGTTTAGGATAGTTTTTTGGAAGGGATTGAGATCCATTCTATTGTGGTTCAGGTCGTGTCATTTTTTACTCTCTTGGATCGTTGGAAAAACTCTGCACCGTTGTCTCATAGGACTCTTGCTTCTCAAAAATTTCAAAGAAGGTGATTTATATTCTATTCTTCCTACCTACATAACATGCATATGGAGGGGCCTTGGTACCCTCTCTTTCTTAACTTATCCCAAGTTAGGACTTTTCGTGTTAATACCAACCATAAAAAGGCTGAGATTTTTGGCCAAATCTCAAGTTTCCAGATGTGTTGCTAGTTCCTTCTCCTCTTTACTTCTGTCAGGGCCACAGCCTGAAGGTATGCATATTTGAATTTGAATTCACTCTCTATTTCCCAAGCGTAAATTGTTTGGGTCGTTTCTTAATCGTATTTTCCGAAGGATTAGCTCCTCTTCAAGACTTTGTTTTTCCTCATTGCTCAAGTGGATAGGCCAATGTACCAGATTTCTCCAAACTCTTTCATATCCCTCCTCTGAAGTTCACATCTCCTTCCAATACTAATGTACATGATCCCAACCTATTTCAATAAGGTCGGCCCTTATCTGATCCTTTCCCTCTTTTCTGGTCAAGGTGGGAAATTGTTCCCAAGCGTCTTCCCAAAAAAGGATCAACGTGCCATCGTGAACCTCCCAGAATCTTTATTTTTGGACAAACTCTCTATTATTTTAAGCATTGTTCCAAATGAGGGATCTTGTTCGAGTACCATCCATCCTAATTAGATATTTTTTTGCCACATCCCGAGCATACTTTGCCTTCCATAATTTGACCCATAGAGAATCTGGGTATTTAACCCATCTCCACCATAGTTTGGTTGCTAAAGCTTTCCCTGCATACAAAGGATCTCTAATTCCCACACCGCCATGGGATTTGGGCATGTACGACTTTTCTCAAGCTAACAGGGCCCACTTTCTTTCTTTGGTAGCCCCACCCTAGAGGAAGGTCCTTTGAAGGTTTCTGATTTTTTTGAGGATCCCTTTAGCAGCAGCCAACACAAAAAACAGATAAAGGGGCATAGAACTCAGGACTGATTTAAGTAGACATATTCTTCGTGGGAGGGTGAGAAGTGATGGGTCCAATTGGCAAGTTTATCTTCTAATTTCCCTAGCAACTCTTTCCAGGAGGTATTCCTAATGGATTTATCTATCAATGAGGCTCTGAGGTATTTAGAAGGGAGGAAGGCCCTTTGGAAGCCAAGGATAAGGGTTATGTTTCTTTGGACATTTAAAGGAGTATTAAAGAAACAAAATTGAGATTTGTCTAGGTGTATGATCGTACATGAGGCTTCTTTGAATGTATCCAAAATTTTCTTGAAATATTTGGCTTCCTTTGTTGAGGGAGTCCCCATAAGAAGGTTTTCATCCACGAACTGTAAATGCGAAACTGGATCCACATCAAACTAAATCTTTATCCCTTGTATTTTATTTTCTACCGAATCCTTTTGAATTAGTCTCCCTAGTCCTTCTGCTAAGATTATATAGAGGTAAGGGGATAGGGAATCTCCCTATCAGAGGCATGTCATTGGGTTAAATTTTTTTGATGGAGAGCCATTTACTAAGATTAAGAAGAAGGTCGAATAAATGATCGCATTGATCCATTATGTCCACTACTCAGCAAATCTGAAATCCTCCATCATTTTCTGAAGGAATCTCCAACTAATGTGATCATAGGCCTTTGACATGTCTAATTTTGTTAGCATGCCCTCCTTCTTGGAATTTTGCATGGACTGCATAGTTTCATGAGCAACTATTATGCCATCAAGGATCTGTGTCCCTTCCACAAAACCTCCCTGCTCCATAGAAATGATGTTTTTAAGAAGGGGTTTAAGTTTGTTAGCAATGAGTTTGGAGATTATCTTATATATTACTTTGCATAAGGCTATTGGTCTAAATTTCCCTAATGTATTAGATTTTTTTTCCTTGGGGATTAACACTATGAACATAGTATTGAATGCTTGGTGAATGGACTTAGAGGATCTGGATTCTTCCATCACTTCCCATATGTCTCTCCCTATAATTTTCAAGCATTTTTGAAAAAAGTTAGTTGTGAACCCATCGGGGCCAAGGGATTTTCCTGAATCCATCTACATCACTATCCTTTCCTTCCATGGATGTTGGGCTCATCATAAATTGGTTTTTCTCTTGAGTGACTAAATTTGGGATGTATAATGTAATCTTTTTGATAGATGTGTAACAACCCTGGTTAAATAGTTGCATAGGGTTTATTAAGTATAATTAATTAGATAATTAACTGTCATAATATGGTTTTAGTTAAACAATTATTAGTTATTAATAATATTAATTATTTATTTATTTATTGTTTATAACTGTTGATTGATTAATTAATTAACTTATTAAAGGTTAGGGTAATGAATTAAGAGCTTAATAAATTTTAAATTATTTTATAAGACTTTGCGTATGCAGGGGGGGAAAGAAAAATTAAGTGGAAAGATAAGGTAATAAAGGAATCAGATAAGGTAATAAAGAATAGGATAAGGTGATTAATGGAGGATAGGAGAGTCGGTGAAGGGGGGAGATATGATGGGGGAAGAGTCCTACAGGAGAGGATTATGAAAATTGGGGGGAGGAGCATTATTGGCAGGAGGTCTGTATTTCTGTTGGATATCTTCTGGTTTTGAGGAGTTTGGTCTGGGAGTTTTGGTGAACCATTGCAGGGGGCACCAGGTTGCTGGGGGTTTTGGGAATGGGGGCCAAGATTCCTTACGGTATCCTGGAGCTAGGGAGCTGGACAGGCTGCTCCTAGCTAGCTGGGTGGTTAGTCGGTTTGGGCAGGGTTTGGTCAAAGCAGCAGGCTGGGCAAAGAAGCAGAAAGTATAGCCGGATATTGGGATAACAACATCAGCCAGAGATATCTATATTTTGTTATGTAATTTATTAGATTGTTGTTCATAAATTAATTTATGTTGTTTATATGATGATTAATGAATTACTTATGCATGGAAAGAAATTTCATGTGTAATTGTATGAATTTTATTAGGCTTAATTAATTTAGGTTACTACACATGGTATAAGAGCATTAGTTTGAAATATGGGCCTGAGGGCCAAGCTCTAGCCCCACCTAACCTGCAAGCCAAGCATAGAAATGTTTAACACAAATATAAAAATAAATGACATACATATTGAAAATGTAAAGGAAGCAGAGGCCTTATAATTGCCAGCAGAGCTTTTGGATGCACTGCTATGATCCCAACAGCACCAGTTTTGTTAAATTGTTCCATGAGTATGAATGAATTTTTGTACAAGAACAAGTTCATAGGACTCTTTGGCACTGAATACTAGAGTTTAAATTCTACTTCCTGTATACCCAAACAGAAGTTAATAGTTTTCAAAAAAAAATAACAGCACAATACATTAACAACAATGAAGATAAAGACAGTTCTCCCCATTAGCACCATCAAGGAATCTTTAGAACAGAGAAACAAACATAAGGTCAGTCCAGTCACGAGTGTTCAAACTTCAAAGGCAATTGCATTCATCAAGTAGGACAACAGTCAAACCTGATGGGAGAGAGATATCCTAAATTAATTTTTGCAAAGCCTTCGGGCTAAGGAGGTAAATGGGAGAGGGAGACACAATAAAATCAAAGACTTGCTTCAGGGATACACATGACCTGGAGAATACCTTCTAGATATAAAGTGGAATGAAAAAGTAACAACTAATGGAATTAGGAACTGCAGGAGCAATATAATGGAGTGCACCTAAGGGGCCAATATAGGAGCAAGGGAGAAAATATCTGACAGAGGAAATTGAAAGAGGATAAGTAGGGTTACTTCAATCCTGCAATAGACACATGTTTGTTGGGATTATCATCCAAAATGACTTAAGTTGTTTGACAAATTTTGGCCAGCATACAAAAACATTGCAAAACACACTGTAAAATATCCATCAGAAATTAAAATTTGGAAAGACGCATAGAAAAGAATGTTATGAATATGACATAAATTTCATGATGAGAATATTGAAAAAAAAAATATGGCCAGTGGACATAAAAACCTTTCAAAGAAGACTGTAAAATATCCATCAGAGATGAAAATTTGGAAAGATACATAGAATGTTAATGACTTGACATCGACTCCAGGAAAGTGGGAGACACCTTGGCAATCGCAATCATTGTAGCTTGTTTGCCACGCCTTTAAAACCCTAACCCGTCATTGCTCTTCAGTAATAAATAAATAAAAAAATTAGAGTGCAACAAGTTTTTTTTTCAAATCACAGAGATTCATTCAACTTGTTTTTCATCACTTGAGCACAATGGGGGAGAGTAATTGCTACCATATAACCTGTATTCAAAGAAACTAACTGCTTCTAAGCAAAATTTGGCTCAGAACAAGAAATTCCTTCAGCATGTAGAATCAGTACAGATTTTGATGGTATATTTATTGGTCATCCTAGCCTCACGATTTCACCTCCAGCCCTACTGTTCAGCAAATATGGGACTTAACCCTCCTCAAAACGCAGGAATTTATGCAGAGACTCCTTGTCAATGTGGTGCAGTCGCTCCTGATATATTTCAGCCACATGATCTACCAAGAAAGAGGCATCAGCCTCCTCAAAGATGCACCAACAGCCCTCCTAGAACACATGAATCAAAGCGCACCTGCAGTCATACAACACGGGTTAGCAGAAACATACAAAATCAAGCCAAAGCAAACACCCAGCACCAAGCCATAGCCAAAATACCAAGTTTAGCGCCAAACCAGAAGGAAGGAGCCCACAAGGGGTGCTAATCTTTTGCACTATGCGTCCCCCTGCACAACGCGGCCTGCAAAACCAAATGCCAAGCACCTGCACCATCGCACAACACGAGTTAGTATACCAACTAAGAACCACAATATCAAATCAAATCCCAGCACCCAAAACACAGTGCACAAGTACCCAGCGTCAAACCAAGTCATGGAGGAGAAGCCGACGGGGGGAAAAGTATTGTGCACAACGCGTCAATAATATAAAAAAAAGGGGGAAGTAATACAGAAATACAAAAAAAAAATATTGGGTCGAGACCTAATTTCCAATTATTGAAACCAACTCCATGAGCCAATGCCAAATACAAGTGGAGAGCCTTCGGCTCACTTCTTCAACGCCAAACCCACATACCATAGCAATCCCTTCTCACAGCAAGGCCCCCAAGAAATGTATAATGTTAAACCCAAACCGTAAATGCCTACACGTCCGCTACCGATGTGTTTGTCAATTCGTGCATGTAGAATGGCTGTAAGAAATGCACGATAGCCTGGCTATCAAAGAAATGATACAGAGACTGTCAAAAATCATACAACGGACAATAAATCTTTCCATGCAACGGTTGTAAGAAATTGTAATATGGCTGATAAAAACTTTTCATACAACGACTGGTTCAAAATCCATAGAAAGGCTCTTGAAATTTGTACGGCTTATACTGCAAATCAGTGTGGCATCTCTAAAAATAGCACAGTGCTATCACCCAAACTGTTACAGTGCTATCACCCAAATGCCCGAGAAGCCATGAGAGAAGGCCATGGGTAAGGCGGCTGAGTTAGGGAGAAGAAAACCCTGGCCACACTTGCAGAGTGGGATAGGCGACAATGACGAAGCGTTAGGGTTGAGGATAGTTTAAGGTTTGTTAGAGAGGCATGTAGGGTTGGGAATGAGCGTGGTGAGGGAGGGGCACATGGGCCTCATGCGAGGACCCACTGCCCATGCTAAAATTGTTTGTTTTTTTTAATACTTATTTAGTTTTATTTTTATTTTTTTTATTATTCATTTTTTTTATTATTTTATTCATTTTGGTTAAATTTTAATGTTTTAATTTTAATTTAATGTTAAATTTTAATTTTAATAACTAGAATATAATTTAAATTACATATAGTTAAATTAGAGTTTAAGTTATTTATAGTTTAAATATAATTTAATTATAATTTGAATAAAACTTAATAATTTTAAATTAATTAACTAACTATGTTTTAAATTTATGTTTTAAACATGATCAATATTATTATGTTTTAATTAATTAACTATGTTTTAAATTTATTTCTAATTAAAATTACGTTTAATTATATTTAAAGTTTATAATTCATGCTTAAATTTAAAACTAGTTAAAGCGACTAATTAGATTGTTTTTAGCGAAAGGTTAAGGACTTAGAACAAGATAAGCAAGAGGGGGCTTCATACGTACTAGGCAAGTAAGCTAGAGGAATTGGCGAGTATAGTGAAAAGCTAGCATAGCTACCAAGCGAGAGGGTCAATAGTTTTCTTAGGCAGTGACACCAAGCTTAGACGCTTAACCCTAACCTAGCCAATCCCCTAAAGAGAGTAACATCTGTTTACAGACAAGTAAAAAAAAACTTACGCCTAACCCTGTTTTCTAGTTTAAGTTGCACCAATTTGAAACGTCCTTGAACTCACCTTGACAACTTTGGTTGACGCAGGTTAAATCATACAGGATGGTTAGGACTCGAGGGAATCAAGGCAGAGGAGCATCGTCATAGGCACCGCCAACACCGCCAGCACCGCCACCACCATCGTCTGAACTAGCTCTCATATTGCTCTCTTTGAAGGCCATAAATGAGACTTTAAAGGGGCATCAACCGAAAAGGATCAAAGTGGAACCCCCACCATCTAGAATGGGTAATCCAGAAGCGTCGAGGGATTCAGGGGGAGGACCTCCACCCGAAGACATCACTAGAGAATTGCAAAAGATTAAAATTCCAGAGTTTACCGGGGGTCGGGCTAGTGAACGCGCGGAAGCATGGTTGGAAGGCATGACAAGGTGTTTTTCCTTAAGGGACTATGCGTCCACCTCAAAGGAGAAGATATCGATTTTTCATTTAAGAGACAGCGCCTTGAACTGGTGGGGCAACCTGGAAAGACAACTACATCTTACCCCAAACACTGTATCTCGGGAACTTTTCGAGGAGAGGTTCCGAAGGAAATATCTGCCAGCTTACTATGAGGAACAGCAGGTAGGAGAATTTCATGCTCTAGTACAGGGAAACAGAACCGTAGAGGAATATGAGATTAGGTTTATGGAATTGGTCAAGTATGTTTCGTATATGGATAATGACCAACGACAGGTAGAACGCTTTGTCTATGGGTTGAACCCTAAGATAAGGGCTATGGTGCGGATGTGGAAACCATCTTCAGTAGCGGAAGCTGTGGAAAATGCGCGTTATGCGAAGGAACACATGAACTTAACTAGAGGTACGAGACTGACCTTTCCACATCGTCCTAGATTCATAGGGAAGGCCCCTAGGACATTTCCCAGGGGAGGGGGCTCAAGGCCACCTCCATATGGTAACAGAGTCGCACCAAGGACAGTAGCTGCAGGGATTTCAATGGCAGCGAGTGCAACATCTCGTTCATCACCAATGACGCAGGCAGGTCCACGGCCATCTCAGGGAATAGCTAGCAGGGGCAGGGGTTCCAGGGGAAGGAACTCATTTCAGAGACAGTCGCATAATAGTGCGCAGGTTCAATCTCATGTTACCTGTTGGGGATGTGGAGGACCCCATTACCAACGTGATTGCCCAAAGTTACAACCAGGATTTGTGCATGGAGAAGGAAAGGCCCCGATGGGAAGAGCAAGTAGCAGCCACCAAATTTACGCAACGGTTAATAATTGCCAGGCCGAACATCAATCCACGGTGGTGGAGTTATCAGGTACGCTAAATCATATCAATGTTAAGATTTTATTTGATTCTAGTGCAACAGATAGTTTCATTTCACCATCTGCATTAGAACAGAGTGGTTGGCAGCCTACGAGCACGATGACTTTAAACAAGTTGAGATGGCTTCGGGGGAAAAACAAGCGGTAGGACCTAGCGTTGATAATTGTATAGTAGACTTGGGATTCTGTACTACCAGGTTGAAGGTATATGTCACTGCTCTCGAGGCATACGATATAATCATTGGAATGGATTGGTTAGAAGCTCATCGAGCTTTGGTAGATTGTTTCGCAAAAAGGGTGCTTTGTGTTGACGACAAAGGAAGGCTAGTAGAGATCCAGGGTGTACAGAGAAGGGTGTCATTACGCTTTATCTCAACTATGAAGGTTAAGCGATGCTTGAGGCAAGGGTGTCGACTATATGTAGTGGAAGCAGTGAGTGAAAGGAAGGGACCCTCATTATATCAGTACCTGGTATTGTCAGAATTTAAGGATGTTTTTCCGAACGAGTTACCAGCAAGGATGATTTTAGGCGCTAAATTTCGCTCATGGACTAATTTTCCATGGTTTTTCCAAAAACGAGATTCGCTATTTTAAAAATTATTCGCCCAAATTCTATAGGATAAAATTAATTTACCTTAAAAATCACCAAAATTTTATAAAAACTATATAAAATACTTAGAAATTTGAATATTTTTACAAAAATATCCTCAAACATTTATAGTTGGCATATGAAGGATTAATAAGATTCGCCAAGGTTTCTACATTTTAAAACAAATTTCCATCCTTAAAATCATCCCTGGTTACCAGGGTTACCTCCTGAGAGGGAGCTCGATTTTACTATTGAGCTAAAACCTGGTGCAGAATCAATTTCCAAAACTTTGTATCGGATGACAGCGCTGGAACTTTGTGAATTGCAAATGCAGTTAAAAGAGTTACTGGACTTAGGGCTAATAAGGCCCAGTGTCTCACCTTGGGGTGCACCAGTAATTTTTGTAAAGAAGAAGGATGGATCCTTACGACTGTGTATAGACTATAGGGACTTGACTCATGCTACAGTGAAAAATAGGTACCCAATGTCGCGAATAGATGACCTCTTCGATCAGATGAAAGGAGCAGCGGTATTCTCAAAGATCGATTTGCAATCAGGGTATCATCAGTTAAGGATTAAGGAAGGCGATATCCCAAAAAATGCCTTTTGAACTCAGTTTGGACATTACGAATTTTCCGTAGTACCTTTCGGATTGACCAATGTGCCAGCAGTATTCATGAGCCTCATGAATGGTGTATTTCAGAAGTACTTAGACCATTTTGTACAAGTCTTTCTAGATGACATCCTCATCTATTCCAAGAATGAAAGAGAACATGAGGAACACTTGCCAGTGGTGTTGTCCTGCCTTAGGGAGAACAAATTGTATGGGAAGTTGTCGAAGTGTTCCTTCTTCCAAAAATAAATTCACTATTTAGGTCATATCATTTCCGGTGAAGGAATCTTTGTGGACCCATAAAAGGTAAAGTCCATTATGGAGTGGCTAGTGCCAAAAAATGCCCATGAGGTGAGAAGCTTCATGGGGCTAGCAGGTTATTATCAGAGATTTTTTGAAGGATTCTCAAAAATAGCGAAACCCATCACCACTTTGCAGTGCAAGGGGGTTAGGTATGAATGGACAGAAGAATGTGATAGTGCATTCATTGAGCTGAAGAGGTTACTAACTAGTGCGCCAATTCTACGAGTGTCGGATATAGAAAAGGACTTCACAGTCTGCATGGATGCCTTGAAGCAAGGGTTGGGGGTCGTGCTAATGCAGGATGGAGGAGTGATAGCTTATGCGTCAAGGAAGTTGAAGAAACACGAAGAGATTTACGCTACTCATGATTTAGAGTTGGCAATTGTAATGCTAGCTCTGAAACTTTGGAGGCACTATCTTGTGGGGTGAAACTTTGAGCTCAAAACAGACCATCAAATTTTAAAACATCTCTTCACTCAAAGAGATCTGAATGTCAGGCAAAGGTGATGGAGTGAGTTTATGAGTGAGTACAATTTTGGTATTTCATACATCAAGGAAAGGAAAATGTGGTCGCAGATGCCTTGAGTAGGAGACCATGTGTCTTCTCCTTGGTACCTTTAGAGGTCAATCTGAGGGAACATGTGTTGATGCAACTCCAAGGAGACAGTTGGTATTTAGAGGTTACTTCAAATCTCCAGAGAGGGGGGAAATTAGATCCAAATTATGAAGGATATAGTCTGGAAGTAGACGGACTGTTAAGATATCGGGGAAAGATGTACATCCCTGAAAATGGGGATATTCGAAGCATCATATTGAAGGAATCCCATAGAGCACTTTATTGTGCGCATCCAGGTGTGAAGAAGATGTACACAGACATGAGGAAACTTTTCTTCTAGGTAGGCATGAAGTGTGATGTAGTCCATTTCATCGCCAAGTGCCTAGAGTGTCAACAAGTGAAATTCAACCACCATCACCCGGCAGGCCTCCTACAACCACATAATGTTCCTATGTCCAAGTGGAAAGTCATCTCTATGGATTTTGTTGTGGGGTTGTTGCTCACATCTCATAGACACAATGTCATTCTTGTGATAGTTGATAAGTTAACCAAGAGTGCTCATTTTATTCCGGTTAGAGACACTTACGATGTCACTGATGTGGCACGTGTGTTTGTAAGTGAGGTTATCCATTTGCATGGGATACCTAAGAAGATCATTTCAGATAGGGATTCCAAATTCACTTCTAGGTTTTGGACAAGTTTGCAGTCAGCGTTGGGGACTCAGTTGAACTTAAGCACAGCTTATCATCCTGAAACAGATGGGCAAACCGAGAGAGTAAATCGAGTCATGGAAGACATGCTCAGGATGTATGTCATGGATAATCAAACCTAGTGGGAGAAGTACCTACCTTTGGTAGAGTTTGCCTACAATAACAATTTTCATAGCTCCATCGGAATGCCACCCTACGAAGCTCTGTATGGAAGGCCATGCAGAACATCGTTGATTTGGGATAGATTAGAAGATCGAGTAACAGTTGGGCCAGAATTGATTCAAGAGATGGAGGAACAGGTGATTCAGATTAGGCAGAGACTAAAGGAAGCACGGGATAGGCAGAAAAGTTATGTGGATGCACACAAGACCGACCAAAGTTATGAAGTGGGAGACCAGGTTTTCATTCGTATCAGGCCTAATAAGAGTACCATACGGTTCGGGAAGGGGACAAAGTTGTCACCTCGATTTATAGGACC
>ML801698.1:0-15297 GCA_009831015.1 Picea engelmannii | reverse complement strand
TTTTTCAAGGCGTTGAGTACTTTTCCTGAGGTTTTTATATGCTATATTGATGTTTGGTTCTTAACATGATGTTTAGGGTGACCTTGATCTGCTTGTTTCTTCATTTGATTCTGGGACATGAGCAAATTCTCTTTGAGGGTACATAGAATAGCCTCTCAAACTGTAAGCATTTGGTCAACCTCCTAGACCTTCGAGAATCCTAGAAAGTATGAGAGAACTGAAGGTGGATTTTGTCCATATATCGCTTCAAAAGGAGTCATGCAGGTAGTTGTATGGTAAGAAGTGTTGTACCACTATTCAGCTAGTGCTAACCATTGATCCCATTGATTTTTCCTTTCCGATGCAAAACACCTCAAATATGTTTCCAAACACTTGTTGACAACTTCAATTTCACCATCAGTCTGGGGATGATAAGTTGTGTTGAGATGCAATTGGGTGCCTTGTAGCTTGAACAGTTCTTGCCAAAAATTGTTGGTGAAAGTTGGGTCACAATCAAAAACAATAGAATGAGGCATGCCATGAAGTTTGAAGACCTGATCCATGAAAAATTGAGCCACAGTGGAGGTTGTAAATGGGTGTTGAAGAGAACATAAATGAGCATAATTGGAAAGACAATGAACTACCACCATGATGATTGATTTATTGCCCAATTTAGGTAAGCCTACAATAAAATCCATAGATATATCCCTCCAAATAGCAGGTGGAATCGAAAGCAGTTGTAGTGTGCCAGGATCTTTGATTGTTTCTCCCTTGTTGCATTGACAAACATCACATTCTGCCACAAAATTGTGAATGTCCTATTTCATACCATCCCAGAAAAAAGAACGTTTGACCTGGTCATAGGTTTTTATAAACCCTGAGTGCCCAACAGTGGTTGTAGCATGAATCTCAGAAAGTATCGTGGATTTAAATTTTCATTGTTTACTTAAATACAAACGGACTTTGTATCGAAGCTCATCATTGTGCCAAGAGTACCCTGGGGAAACTGGCGAATTGGCCTACAATTGTTGTATCAAATGCGAAATTTTGAGATCATGTAGCCATTTCTAGTGAACAACTTGGAGTCAATATGGTACAATGAAGGAGAGAGAAAAAAGGGACCCTTCATCTTCATATTTTCTGGAAAGTGCATCAACAACCACATTGTCTTTGCCTTTCCTGTAAATAATCTCATAATCATATCCAAAGAGCTTAGTCACCCATTTTTGTTGCTCTGGGGAAGAAAGTTGTTGTTCCAGAAAATACTTGAGGCTTTGATGATATGTCTTAATTTGGAAGTGTTGCCCCAATAGATAAGGGTGCCAAAGATCCACAGCATGCAGAATAGCCAACATTTCCTTTTCATAGATTGATTTGCCCAAATTTCACTCTGACAGTTGTTTGTTGGTAAAGGCCAAAGGCTGGCCCTCTTGCATAAGGACTGCTCCAATTCCTTTTCCATAAGCATCACATTCCAGGACAAAGGTCTGTATGAAATCAGGAAGGACCAGGACTGGAGTGGTGCATATGGACATCTTCAAGGTTTGAAAATCCTAAGTAGCTGTGGGAGTCCAAGTGAAAGAATTCTTTTTAAGGAGAGCAGTGAGAGGTGTCGCAATCTTTCCATAATTCCTAACAAAGTTGCGATAATAACATGTTAAACCCAAAAATCCACGCAAGCTTTTGACAATATTTGGGTGAGGTCAATATTGCATAGCTTCAATCGTTTTAGGATCCACCCTGACATCGGCCTTTCCAACAAGATGACCCAAGTAATCGACCTCTGAGGCACCAAAAGCACATTTAGATTGTTTGAGGAAAAGTTGGTGCTGAGAGAGTAGATGGAGAACTCGATCCACATGAGCAAGATGGCATGTCTAGGTTTTACTATAGATGAGGATATCATCAAATAAAACTAAGACAAAATGACAGATAAAAGGACGGAAGACATGATTCATGAGGCTTTGGAAAGTGGATGGAGAATTACACAAGCCAAAAGGCATGAACAGAAACTCATAGTGGCCCTCATGAGTTCTAAATGCAGTCTTAGGAATGTTTGCATCATTCATACATATCTGGTGGTATCCAGAATGAAGATCAAGTTTAGTAAAGAAATGGGCGCCACTCAGTTCATCCAAGAAGTCATCAATGACAGGAATGGGAAATTTGTCTTTAATGGTGAGTTTGTTGAGGGCGTGGAAGTCAGGACACATGCACCAAGAACATTCTTTTTTAAGGACCATGACCACAGGATAACATTAGGGGCTCATACTAGGGAGGATAACATCTGCGTTGAGCAATTCTTGAACAATTTTCTCAATTTCATTTTTTTTGGAAAAGGGATGACGATAGGGACGGATATTAGGAGGAAGGTTGTTGGGGACAAGGGGAATGGAATGATCATGAACACCACGGGAAGGAGGGAGTCCCTAGGGAGTGGAAAAAACCACTTGATGTTTAGAGAGGATGGATTGGAGGTTCTACGGCATAAAGGGTGTCTCAGTGGCTTGAATGGCATGGAGTTGTGCAATAATGCCAGAATGACCTTTTTTTAGCATATTTTCCATGCGATGGGAATTGATGTTCTCTGGGGAACCGACGGTGATTCCTTGGAACTTATATTGTTGGCCCTCCTGGTCGAATTGCATGACTAATTCCTAAAAATCTATGAGAATGGGACCCAAAGTCCTTATCCATTCTGCAACCAACACAATGTCACAATCGCCCATGTCTGTAACACACCCGACCCCTGAGTATCTTTATTAGGGATGGGGCATAAAAAAAAAAATCTCCATAGCATCTCAAATCCTTTATCTGAGGTCTTCATTCTCTTCTACTTACCCATGGCATTCTAATGATTTCTTCCAAGCTCAAATCCAAGCTTTAGGTTGCAAGTTATGGCTTCCCAAAGTTCTTTGGAAGTTCATTGATTGAGGGCCATGTGGCATAGATAAGAATCCACCTCACACATATTGTCTCCAAGTTCCTTCATCCATGGTGGAAGTCCATCCACCGTCCGATCCCACGACTGGGCTCAATCTTCATCTAACATGCAAGCCAGCAAGAACTTCAGCACTTCAGCGCTTCAACGATGAACGCCTCCTTACTGTCTACGAACGAGACCTTCGAGAGTCCCGAACTCCTGAAGTCCCGTAATATTTCCACGTGGTTACGATCTTCGGGCCTTTTGGGTCCCTCTATTACGCTACACCCAAAATCCTCTAGAGTCCCGAAGTCTCAGACTCCTGGAGTTCTGGTCACTTCACCAACCACATTGGCTAGGCAGGCACATACTAGGGGCTGACATGTAGAAGGGTCAGGGGTGATATGTTTCATGTTCCAATAGGCATATAGGGTCTATGAAAAGTATATATCAAGATGACATGTGGCACATTGATCGTGGGTCCATGTCACCCTGGTGACGTCGACTTGCCACATCACATCAGAATAATAGTCTTCTAACATCCGTCAAATCTCACAGTCACGATCCGGCCACGTGGATCCATAGATCCATAGATAACGTTACTTTGTGACTCCAACCTTGGGGAGTTTTATGATGCAAACTCCTCTTTTCTCTCGGATTTGGTCAACGTCGGGCTGACCACAACCTAGATCTGACAGTTAGGAAAAATCTCGAAGCATCCTTGAATCGATGGCTCTCGCTACTAAAGGATCCAGTGACACACGTCCCCTGTATATCGACGAATGAGAGGGATCCCGAAGGATCCTTAGATCCACGGTCCACATTACTTCGTGACTCCATCCTTTGGGGGGTTTGATGTTGCAACACCATTGTTGTCCCGAAGAGGTCGTCGTCGGGCTGACTGCACGGTAAATCAAAAGGCTAGGAAAGAACTCGAGGCATCCCTAGATATACGGTCTTGGTCACTTCGCGGCTCCATCCTTCGGGGGTTTTGGCGTTACAACACCCCTTTCCTTCCGAAGCAGTCAACGTTGAGCTGACTGCACCATAAATCTGACGGCTAGGAAAGAACCCGAAGTATCCCTAGATCGATGGTCTTGGTCACTTTGCAGCTACATCCTTCAGGGGTTTTGGATTTACTACCACTCAACTCTCTCGAAGAAGGACTTCGTCGAAGTACCGTGTGCAGGTCCCTCCTCCTGAATGATCAGAAGGTAGGCGGGGCTCCTGACAATCTCCCCCCCAATCTACGACTTTCCTTTACTTTGTAACTTTGGCATTCGGGGAGTTTGATGCTATAGAATCTCTATTCTCCTGAAATAGAACTTCATCGAAGTATTCTCGGTGTAGATCCAACGACTGAGGGAACTCCCGAATGCTCTCAATCGGTGGCTCACACTACTTCACGACGGGGAGTTGGATCCTAGTCTAGTTGGTAAGATAGGTTCATCTATCCACTAGGGAACCCGCCCAACGTCGTTCAACCTTACAGGTAACCATGACTCTCGCTCACCTTCGGTCGATTTGTGACTATTTGGGCCGACAATAATCCGAAGCCCTAGACTTCTATAGTTCCGAAGCCAGAAGGACTTAGCTCTCTTAAGCTTAACACAGGGTTCCTGGGTGTTGGTCACATGGGTCCTTCTAAACTCTCGTGAGTTAAACACATCTTCCTCATAGTTAACGTGCTAACGACTTGGGCATGGTGTCCTGGTTGCACAGCAAGGAGTATGGAGATATCCTCTCCATACCGACTGGGTTAGATTGATGCAATGTTTTCTATCCCAGCCCTCCTATAGGTTTATGTCCCAAGGCGTCTCGAGGGATAAACTGGGGAATATAGACGATCAATCAGAAACATAAGTCCACAAGAAGGTAAATGCATACACATAAATTGATCATTCAATACAAAGACCATTCTTAGATGTATAAATACATACATTCATTCATTACTCCATTTCAAAACACAAAATATGGAAATACTTATCAGAACTAGAAATTGTGATGCAACTGTTAAAAGGGGTGCATGTTTCCACCCAACCATAGGCTCAGTCAGTCCTAACGGATTTACCACTGGCCACTCTCGAGCTAGACCACGATGCTCTGAGAGAGAATTATTTCTTCCAGCTCAGCAACAGTCAGGGATAGAGGTTACTCTTCTCCTCCCACAGGATTTGTGCAATGGGTTCTCTTTATACCAAGCAAGGAGGCATGCCTGAGTACTTCTTCAATTACTCAGCACCATCAATTATCAGATTGTATCATAACCCTTCTAGCCACATCCTACGACCAGAACACGTTCATTTCTCATTTCTCCCTCAAACTTGAGAGCTTAGTCTCCCTTCTATGCTTCTCTTCGCAACTCTTTTTCTTCCCACCACGCCTTCCTTTATTTCCTTCCTTGGAAAGATTGTGTGTGGCCCAAATTCCCAATACATGGTCAGGTCTGAAATCCTTTGAGATGGGCGCTCTGCCCCATCCCCTTATTAACTCTTTAGGAGGTCTTCCCACCTACCATCCTGACTGTAATTCATCCCTGGGTCAGAGGACTATTCTGGTCATGAGAAATTTAATCCAGCAAGGTACTGGTTTGGTGGGGGTTATCTCAACCATTCATGGTTCCCCTCATCATCTCTCTCATAGCATTTGTGGTCTATCTTGGAAAACCCCCCTTTCAGCAGTCATGCAACACTTATCCATTTTCTATTAATAACAGTAATTACATTCATTGTCCTTTTATACAAAGGTTCATCAAATCAAACATTCACACATATCGACTTTTCCATAGTCTCTTGGCCAATATATTTATATTTACAAACTGGGGAAAATAGGGGTGTTACAATCCCCTCCCCGTTAAAGCAACATCGTCCTCGATGTTCTATCTGTCAATGTGCTCTGTATATACAGAAGTAAATAAAAATGGATATGTGTGTTTCATGGCATCCTCCATTTCCCACGTAGCCTCATCTGGGCCAAAGTGTTTCCACTACACCTTGACCTGTGCAATGGTTTTGTTCCTGAGTGAGGTTTCCTTCATGTCTAGTATGCATTGAGGTTCTAGCAGGAATTCTCCCTCCGACTCCACCTGAATCACAGATCAGTCAATTATATGATTAGAATCATGTACATATTTCTTCAATAATGAAACATGGAAAACAATATGTTCCTTCACAGTGGGAGGGAGTGCTAGCCTATAGGCTATAGATCCCAATCTATCTAATATTTCAAAGGGTCCACAATATCGGGGTGCCAGCTTCGCACAAGCTCCCATTCTCATGGAACTCTTCCTGGGTCTAATTCTGAGATAGACATGGTCTCCTGTCTTGAACTCTTTGGGAGTTCTCTTTCTGTCGGCGTAACTCTTCTGTCTATCATGAGAAGTTTTCAGATTTTTCTTAATCTGAATCACTTCTTGTTCCATTTCTTTCAGCATGTCGGGTCCGATTGTAATTCTATCCATTGGATTACTCCAACTAACTGGAATCTTTCACTGTCTACCATAGAGGGATTCAAAAGGGCTAATCTTCAATGACTCTTGATAATTGTTGTTGTAAGAAAATTCTACCAGTGGCAGGTAGTCTTCCCACTTCTTAGGTTGATGCATTACATGCATCCTTAACATGTCTTCTAATATTTGTTTCACTCTTTCTGTCTATCCATCTGTTTGATGGTGATAGGTTGTGCTAAACAACAATTTAGTCTCAAAACCATCCATTAAGGACTTCCAAAATCTTGAAGTAAATTTTGTGTCTCTGTCAGATATAATATCCTTAGGCATGCCATGTAGTTTGAATATCTCCTTCATGAAGATGTTGGCAATATCTATTGCCTTGCAATTTGACTTGACAGGAACGAAGTGAGAAGACTTGCTCAATTTTTCCACCACTACCATGATGGCATCATTCTGCTTGGCTGATTTTGGTAATCCGGTGATGAAATCCATGGAGATGGTTTCCCATTTCCATTATGGAATTGGTAGAGTCTGTAACAACCCTAATGGGTGTTGGTGTTCTTCCTTAACTTTCTTGCATTCTAGACACTTATCTAGATAGTCAACTATGTCCTTTTTCAATCCAAGCCAATATAATTGTTTCCTAGTGGTCGTGATCATTTTCTGATAACCTGGATGACCAGTATATGGTCTCTTATGTATTTCGTCCATTATGAACCTCTTAAAGTCATAAAAAATTGGAATATACAATCTATTTATGTAGGTCAGTAGGCCTTCATCAAGCATTTGATAGCCTTCATACTTTAGCCCCGTGGGCTCTGGCTTTAGGTATGATGTCACAGTCTTGAAAAATGCATCTGTTTCTTGTGCATTCTTGACTCTCTCCCTGAAATATGTTTCATAGGTGCTTACTGATGCCAGGTGAATCATTTTCACACTTCTTCTAAGGGCATCAACCACTGTGTTTTATTTTCCTTTGATGTGTTTGATTTAGAAATCAAACTCACTAAGGAGAGCCATCCACCTAACTTGTCTATCATTGAGCTTTGGTTGATCAAACAGGTGCCTCAACCCACAATGGTTTGTCCTAAGTACAAATATCCTACCCAGGAGGTAATGTCTCCACATTTTTAAAGCATTCACTATGGCAGCCAACTCTAGATCATGGATCACGTAATTGATTTCATGCTCATTCAATTTTTTGGATTCGTAGAAAATTACACGCCCTTCTTTCATAAGGACTCCTTTGAGTCCTTCCTTACAGGCATATGTAAACATGAGGAAGTCATCATCAGGTTCTGCAATCTTCAGCACAGATGCATGCGTTAGAAGGTATTTCATTTTTTGAAATCTTTCTTCACATTCTGATGTCCAAGTGAATTTAACCCCCTTTTTATGAAGGGTAGGGATTGGGAAACCAATCTTGGAAAATCCCTTTATGAACCTTCTATAGTATCCTGCTAAGCTCACAAAGGACCTAATATCATATACATCCTTTGGGGTAGGCCATTCCATGTTAGATCTGATCTTGTCAGGGTTGACTGCCACTCCTTCTTCAGAAATAACATTGCCTAAGTAATGGACTTTCTTCTGGAAAAAGTCACACTTGTTAAACTTAGTGTAGAGATGATGCTCTCTTAGTACTTGAAGAACTAATTTAAGATGTTCTTCATGCTCCTCTCTGTTCATGGAGTAGATTAGGATATCATCAATAAAAACCAATACAAATCTATCTAGAAATTTGTTGAGTACATTATTCATCAACACATAAAAGTGGTGGGGGCATTGGTTAATCCAAATGGCACCACCACAAATTCATAGTGACCATATCTTGTCCTGAAGGTTGTTTTGTGGATGTCTTCATCCTTGATTTGGAATTGATGGTATCCAGACCTTAATTCAATCTTGGAGAAAATGGAAGCACCCCTTAATTGGTCAAACAAGTCATCGATTCTTGGTAAGGGATATTTGTTCTTTATGGCTGTCTTATTGATTTTTCTATAGTGTATGCACAGAGGGAGTGTTTCATCTTTTTTTTTCACAAACAAGACGGATTCTCCCCATGGAGACACGTTGGGTCAGATGTATCCTTTCTCCATCATCTCCTTTAGTTGTAGCTTGATCTCAACTAGCTCTAGTATACTCATCTTATAGGGCATTCTAGACACTGACACTACTCTTAGTACAAGTTCTATGGAGAAGTCAATGTCTCTTCTTGGAGGTAGACCCAGTACCTCTTCTGGAAACACGTCTTTATAATCTCTTAATATGAGGTGGTCCTCTATGTTTGGTTTGTCATCCTCAACATATTCCAACACTTGTATTGCATATAGATGACATCCCTTTCTGCAATACTTTTTCATTTGACGGGATGATATTCGTCTCACTGATACAGGCCTATGAATATCTTGGAGGGTTGTTCTTCTCCCTTCTTCATTTTCACACTCCAAAGTTTTATGGTAAAAATTCAATTTGGTTTTATAAGTGGCTAACCATTCCATACCAACCAACATGTCATAATGTCCTAGGGGGAGTATGTTAAGGGTTGCTTGGGTGGGAAATCCATCCATAATGAATTAGCAAGCTAGTATGACCTTTGCTACTTTTATTTTGGTTCTAGTGGCTAGTTGTACCAACCATGGCTTAACATGTCTAACTGGTTGTAGTTTACACTTATCAACAGTCTAAAGGGCCACATAAATCAAATTAGAACCAGGGTCAATTAAAATAGAGATAGTTGGTGATCATACCTTCCATCTCCACCACTAAAGCTTGGTGGTCGGCTTGTTTATTATTCAAGGCTGCATAAATCTATGGCATGCTCCTAACCACATCATTGATTGTGGTATCTTCTTAGATATTGTAGACTCTCCTATTGTTCTGTTGCTTGTGTGGAAAATCCCTCAGTAGATGTTCTTCTCCACAACCCCAACATTTCAAGGGTTCTTTCTTTGGGTTATCAGTCTTTCATGGGGTTTCTCTAAAAGGTTTATTTCCACTCTGGGAGGGGAATTTTTTCTGATACACACTTCTAGTAGTAAGGCTCATCCTAGAACCCTTCATGTTATCATTGAGAGTCACCCTCAGATTGCAAGAGGATAAGCCCAGTTCCCATAAAAAATGTTTATCGAGGTAGGTTTATGAGTGGATGTCAAATGGACAAAGCTCGGTACAAGAATGATTTAACACAGAAACTAGACAAGCAATGCATAGGGAAATGAGGTTCTCATTAACTTTAGTCAGTGGTTTAGGCTAAAGGTGAGCAGAAGGAAGACTTAGTGAGAAAGGTGGACAAGTCTTCCATGAGCATCCGACCTTCAAGCAGCTTGGTGAAGGAAAACTTAGGCACACGATCGCTCTTGAACTCAAGTTAAATATATTGAAATATATCACAGAAGTATTATAATCAAACCTCCATTACAATACAATTACAATAACTCGTCTAGATCATCCATGCACAAGCATTTCAGCATAAGAGGAAACAGGACAACTAAAGAAAATATTGAAACAGGTCACAACAACATTATAATCAAATCTCCATTACAACACAACTACAACACCTCGTATGGATCATCCATGCACGAGTGTTTCAGCACAACAGTAAACAAGATAATGAAAGAAGTTGACTTATATTAATGATAAAGTCTCATGTCTCATATGTAACTAGAGAACAACTCTGGTATCAAAATATTACAAAATAGGGAGCTCTTCTCAACCATTCGACGACCATAACAAAATCTTGAACTGATCTATTTATACCCGAAATAGTGGACAACTGCTAGGAGAGCGAGCTGGCCATCATGTCCAAGGATTTTCGTCTATGCATCCTTTTGTTAGACTGTGCGTGTTTTGTCCTGTCAGACGCAAGCTCGGATTAGTATGGTCCTACAAGAAGAAACCTTCCATCATAATACCTCAGGCTGACAATTCTGTCTCCTCGACCATAACTTCCATGCTTTCTATTTATGGACTAGGTTGAGGTTTCAACTACCAGTCATTTTTCATTAACTGAATCCTCCTCGGGATCGAAGCATGCTTGGACGACTTGCAGGCAATCACATGCTGCTGTTGGATACGACATTATACACGCAAGTGATTTCGGGGTTGTCAAAAGAAGTTTGGACCCACACCGCTTTCGATCCTGAAATGCACCATCTTCTGCCACATAGCCTCCCTGCAATACCACAGTTTGGATTTCGGCCCGCCTTTGGATTTTAATGCCCGTGAAGCTTGTGGGGATTAAATGGTTGGTGGTTGTTGATCTGATCATGATCTACGATCTGGGAACGTTGGCTATTTTAGTGCCCCCGCCAAAGCTTTATCCACCTTCCAACTGTGGAATCCTTCAAACAACGTTTAGAGATGGCACTAAATCGAAATGCACAAGGGATCTTCTTCATGGAAAACTGCACCCTCATGTTCACCTATGCTCATGACTGTCACCTATGACCCTTAACAATTTCATGTGATAACATTGGCTCCATAGGGGATGGCATGCTCCCTCTGAGCTTCCAAGAACAAGCAGTTTCAGTTCCTTATCTTTTGGGTCATGGAGTCTCTTATTCAAATAGAAATCAAAAGAGAAATTGGTATTTACAATGGATGGAAAACCAATAATGGCTTAAGAAAAATATTTTTTTAGAAAGTTCCCATTGATAGGGCCACCAAAAACTTCAGAATCCTCCAAGCTCTGTAATTTATAGGTGTTATTTGAAAATGCATCGGAAATCTTGAAAGGACCAATCCATAAGGCTTCAAATTTACCATGCTTTCCTTTGTCTTGCTTGGGTGCATCCCACTTGAGCACTAGATCACCCAGCTGAAAATATTCCTTTCTTACCTTCTTGTCAAATGCTTGTTTTATGTTCTATTGATGGTCCTGAGCTTTATCAAGTAGTTTCTCCCTACCCTGTTGTACTTCTACCAGTTGTTGTATCCTTCTGACCATATCATCAGGTTCTCCTTGGTAGTCCTGGAGGAATTTTTCCATAGGAAAGGAAAGCTGAGTAGGAAAGATAGTGTCAACCCCATACACAAATTGAAAAGGGCAAACACCAAGTGACCTCTTTGTTGTAACTCTGTTAGCCCATGATGCAAATTTCAGCTTTGAGTCCCATGCTTTCTTGTTGTCTTCTAACAATTTCTTGATGATCTTTATGAGGCTCTTGTTAAAGGACTCTTCCAAACCAATTCCTTGAGGATATTAATGAGTAGAATGTATTAATGTAATCCCATACTACTAAGAGAACTTGATTAATGGTTCATCTTTGAAGGAGGCAACATTGTCAGTAACAATCTTGCTTGGGCAACCAAATCTGGCCATGATATCCTCAAGAAAGCTCATGATTACCTTATGGGAGGCACTCCTTGTAAGAATGGCTTCTATCCACTTGGTAAAATAATCAATGGCAATCAAAATCCACATGTGTTGACCACTTGAGGTTGGGTGGATTTCTCCAATGAAGTCAAGACCCCACTGTTGAAAAGGTCTAGAAACCACCACTGGTTTCAAAGGCAAAGATTTAAGCTGCTGCTTTCCAAAAAACTTTTGGCATTTGACACAAACTCTAATATTTGCACAGACGTCAGTAAAAAGGCTAGGCCAGAAATTCCCAGCTCTAAGGACCTTATAAGTTGTGGTCCTCGAAAAATGATGGTCCCCACATAATCTATCATTAAAATCAGTTATGACCCTTTGGGCCTTCTGTGGATCCAAACACCTCAAAAGAACTCCTAGAGGATCATTCCAACACAAAACTTGATCAATGAGACAATATTTGATTGCTTTGAGTTTCAAAGCTCTCACCTTGTTCTTGTCCAAGCCATCAGGAGGCCGCAACTTCTGCATAAAATATATGATGTCTTTATACCAATTTCATTCTGCTAAGTTGTGACTGTCATGAGAACCTCTATCAACAATCTCATCTTGCTGATTTTCTGAGTTTACGTTCATAAAATTAACCCCCAAAACTTTGCAATTTGATTCAGCCAGCAACCTGGCTAAACCTTGACCTTTCACCAATTTAGTGGGTTTCATTTCAAGGTCAAATTCCAGAATTTTAGCAATCCATTTGCTTCTCTTCCCATCTATGGCAGGCTGGATCAATATATCCTTTACTGAGGCTAAAGGGACATATGCAACAATCTTTGAATGTAGAACATATATCATGAAATCCTTGAGGGCTTTAACCAAATCATATGCATGCTTCTCCATGATATCATATCTCATTTCTGCATCCCTCAATGCTCTGTTGAAAAAGGAAATAGGTTGCTCTAACCCCTCTGTATTTTTCTGTAGCAAAACAGTAGCCAATGTGTCAAATGAGGCAAAGGAAAATATCAGAAATTTCTTAGAATAGTTAGGGATGATGAGCACAAGTGCTTCAGTCAAAGCCCTTTTTATCTGATCAAAATATTCTTGAGACTCAGAAGTCCATTTCACCACATTTCCCTTTCTAAGCATAGTTGTAATGTACTTCACTAATTCAGCAAAGTTAGAGATGAACCTTCTTAGAAAATTGATCTTACCCAAGAAAGATTGAACCTCCTTCTTATATCTAGGAAAAGATAAGGTCTAGATGGCCTCTACTCTTCTCGAATCAATTCTTACCCCTTCAGCTGACACAATGTGTCCCAATAATTTACCTTCCTTCATAGCAAACCAAGATTTCTTAGGATTGAGAGAGAGACCAAACCTTCTTCATTTCAGGAAGACCTTATTCAAATGATGACAATGCTCTTTGTCAGATTATGAGAACACTGTAATTTCATCCAAATAAATGACTACAAATTTGTCTTTCTCCCCAATAAAGGCAATGTCCATGGCTCGTTGGAAGGTTTCTCCTGCATTCATCAATCCAAAGGGAATTTTAGCATACATGAATGTTCCCCAAGGAGTATTGAAGGTTGTCTTCTCTCTATCTTTAGGAAGGATAGAGATTTGATTGTAGCCAGAGAATCCATCAATCATAGAAATCATAGATGAACCAGTCACTCTTTGCAAAATGTGCTCCATCTTTGGAAAGGGGTAACTATCTTTTTTGGAGCTTCTGTTCAAATTCCTGGAATCAACGCACAACCTGATTTCCCCATTTTTATTCCTCACAGGCACCAAGTTAGCCACCCATTCTGAATATCTCAAAGGAATGATGATTTGGGCATCCAATAGCTTTTTCACTTCTCTTTCCATAATAGGCACCAGCATGGGATTTATTTGTCTGAGTTTCTGCCTAAAAGGCTTCGTCTCCTCCTTCAAATGGATCTTATGTTCAATGATGTTGGTGTCATATGTTCTTAAATCTTCATATTTCCAAGAAAATACATCAACAAACTCTTTCAAAAGCTTGACATACTCATCCCTTTGTTCCTTTGACAAACTGCTAGAAAATTTAACATACCTTGGGTCTTCCTTTGTTCCTAAATTGCATTCAGTCACATCATCATTTTCAGGTGAACCTTTAATCTTTACATCCACATCATTCTTATCAATCAACCTCTCCAAAGGGACAAGACCTTTTGGAATATGGTTACTGGGTAACTGAACAATATGATGGTCAACAATTTTATTCAGGAAAATATCAGCATGGGGTCTTTCTTCAGTATCTTGATCTTGATCAATATGTGAAGCAGAAAATTCATCCACGATCTCAAGAAATCTATTTATCTCAAGATCATCCTCAAAAACCTTACAATGTTTGACATTGTCTGGAATAGAGGGTATGTGCTTCACTTCCACATCATACTTGAGTTTGGGGGGAAAAGGAACCCTGAAATTACTTGTTGAGACAACTAAGGAATCTTCCATAGTGTTCTCCTCTCTTGGAACAAATGAGATATTAAAATTCAAGAAGAAACTATCAACAAGATCCCAGACTTCATTTTTGTAGGCCCTCAACCTGGGATGCTTAGCTTGATACATATTTTTGACTTGATGAACAATCAACTCAACATCTCCAAACACTGCTAGCTCTTCAATATTCATGTCTTTAGTAGCCCTCAAACCCAAAACAAGAGCCTCATATTTAGCCACATTGTTTGTTGTTTCAAATTCCATCTTGTAAGACAGAGGTATGGTCTCTTGGATAGGGGAAATAAACACTACCCCAACACCAGCACTCTCCCTAGAAGAGGCTCCATCAAAAAACATCTTCCAAACAGAGGTATTGGGAGGAGGATTTTCACAAGAGGCAATAGGCTACTTTCTTATTTCAACGGGTGTTTGAGGAGCATCAGTGAGTTGTAACATACTGGTTCCTAGATCAATGTCAACTGCAAAAATGGGGTGGTTGGTAGGATTTTCTTCATCACTGATAATATAAGCAAGTTGTGCTTCCCTATAAATCCTTCTATGTTCCACCCCAAACACAGGAATGGTGGCATATGAAAGATCCATCTGCAAAGTTCCCCCCTAGTATTTTGATCGAGGATCTAGACAAGAGCATTCCAAACTTAGAGGGGACATCAGCCACCATAATATCCATGACCACACTTTTCATTGGCAATTGGAACAAGGAAACAACCAGGTCTTTAATAACCCCAAGACACTTGACCTTCCTGGAATCAAATGAGTATAGGTCATGGTAGGTTTTTGTAACTTCCAACCCAAGCTCATCCATGATAGTTTTAGGCATGAGGTTATGAGATTCCCCCGATTCCATCACGCAGTTGTGAAACACTTTATCATGAATGTTCAATGATGTATAGGTACATATTGTAAAAATTCCGATGTTTTATTTGCGGCGTTATGGACAAAATTGTCCATATTGTCGCAAAATAGAGGAAATTTAAAAAAAAAAAAAATTCATGTTGCCCAATAACGTCGGTGTTGCCACATTGACATCTCTCTTGCCACGTTAATGTCTCTCTTGCCACGTTAACGTCACTCTTGCCATGTTTTCCACTGGAACGTCTCTCTTGCCACGTTTTCCACTGGAAAGTCTCTCTT
>ML801697.1:334825-378515 GCA_009831015.1 Picea engelmannii | reverse complement strand
TAGATCAATACATTTATATCATTTGCAATATTAGGAATATCGTTTGTTTCTAGCTCATAGGAATTTTATATTCAACCTAAATTTTGCTAGATGCCCTGAATTTTGCTCATGGCTCACAAGGCTTGACTAGGCTCACAGAGGTTGTACGTTCCCCATGACTTTTGCACTAGTCTTTCTATGCTCACAAAGATTGTACGCTCCCCCTGACTTTTGCACTAGACTGTCTATGCTCACAAAGGTTGTACGTTCCCCCTGACTTTTGCATTAGACTTACATAGCATCTCGCGCATCTTGACTTTTGGTTTGACACACAGAGGTTGTACGTTCCCCCTGGCTTTTGTCAATACCTCACAAGACTGTTGATTCTCCAAATCTCCCTGGCTAGCCTCGGGGTGGCCCATATGGCCTCTCATTGGAGAATGATTGATGATGCTACCAAATCTAACAGTGGGTGGAGGGGTATCTCCGCAATTATGTATCGGGGAAGCAAAAAGCATGGGTGAGATGGCTCTATTTAGAAGAATATTGCTACAACACTACTCATCACATGTCTATTGGCATGTCTCCTATTAAAGATTTATACAGTTATGAACCCCTCACCTTCGTTGAGATTGTATTTGGAGACAACAGAGCTCCTATAGCTAAAGAATGGATACAAGAGAGACAAGACATCCTCAAGGAACTCAAAGATCATTTGCACAAGGCACAGAATCAACAAAAGTTGTATGTTGATAAACACAGGATGGAGCACACATTTGAGGTAGGGGACTTGGTGTACTTCAGACTACAACCGTACAGACAGTCATCCCTTAAGAGTAAGGGCACAGAAAATCTAAAACCGAGGTTCTATGGTCCATATAGAGTGCAAAGGAAAGTTAGGTCAGTGGCATAAGAGTTAGAACTCCCCCAGGGAAGAAAAATTCACAATGTTTTCCATGTATCTTGCTTGAAAAGGGCCTTGGGACAGCATGTAGTAGCTAATGATGAGCTACCACCTATTGATGAAGAGAGGAACTTGATCTTGATACCGGAATAGATTTTAGAAGTAAGGGAGAAATAGCTAAGAAATAGGAGCATCAAGGAATACTTAGTTAAATGGAAAAGTCTACCTATAGAAGATGCCTCTTGGGAGAATGAACAACTGATACAACAGGCAGGTTCAGAATTGCTTGTGGGCAAGCAATTTCCAGTAGGGGAGACTATAATGTCCCCCTCCCCTTGACAATAACAAAGATGGACTAAGTAGTCTAGTCATCCCTCTAGACTATAGTCCCATGGGTAAAAGGGGTTGAGGCACTAAAAGTCACTTAAGGAATTAAAGTGATTTTATTAAAAGGTGACTTTCAAGAAGAAAAGAAAAAGTTAAGGTAACTTAAGTGAAAAATCAAATCACAACCTTCGTAAAAAGCAAAAAGGCAACTCAACTGAGAATTAGATCGGGAGGTATAAAAGAGAGATGAGGCACCTCACTCCTCATTCTTGTCTATTTTCTCATTGTGATCACTTGAGCTCTACAACTTGCGTTTTGAGGGTTTTGAGTCAAGAAGCCCTAGAGGCCAGCAAGGAGGTGAAAGATTCCTCTTTTCCTGTTCCAAGTTTGGCCAAGGAGGTGCAAGATCCCTCCCTCGCCATTCTACTCAGTCATAGGTACTCAACACTCATTATTGGGAGACTAGGACGCAGATTTGAGGGTTTTCCAGCAGTGGGGCGCACCACCAAGAGAAGAGTAGTTCGATTTGCTCCAAGGGAGCTAGATCTTCCCTTTTACCCTATTCCAGGGCCCAGGCTCATTGCTAGTGCCATAGCGCCCTTTTGCAGCCATTACAAGAGGGTTTTCCTTGCTAGATGATTTATTAAGGCTTGGGCCGAATTTCTGGAGGAGGGGCGCAACTTCACTAAGGAGACTTGGAGATCTGAGGGAATACTTAAGGGTTTGGTCCCCAACTTGCTACAGTCCTTCTATTCATCCCCTGATCTACATTTTGGCAGTGATTTCTTAGTATTTGGTAGCCATCTTCTAGAGGGTCAAATTATTGAGCTTCTTCAGCCAGCCAGGGTCGTACCAGCTCCAAATCCAGTCTTACATAGGCATATCAGCATAGATCTGAGGGTTTCAGCCATTGAGGGAAAGAAATCAATCTTGTACTGAACTTATATTCAGCAGAGGAAGGCTTGGAGGCTATATATCTCTCTATATTTCATCAGATCTATAGATCCATGTATGAAGATCACTTATATTACTAAATAAAGGTCAGATCTGAAGCTTGCTATATTGTTTGTGCATTTCCTATATTATCTTGTGTCGAATGATTTTTAAGATGTCATGAATGCTATAAAACTCATCAAAACACTGCAGCACTTCTTTCTGTAATAAAAACCTGCAAAACAAACTTCAACAACAAGCAACAAACCCTGGTTCCTGCAAAATTGGTTGGGAACATTACATGCGACCACGTCAACAAAAGAAGAGCCATGAATATGAATTTGATTGGACCAGAACATCAGCGAGGAATGCATGCAGCGAGTCATGCCAAGGGGACTATCAACTGTTGGGTTCCTGGAATTGTAACGATTTCACAATTCGTATTCCAAGCACGAACTACAAATAGCTCACTGGGAGAAGGATTCGGGGGAGTAGTTCAATTCAGGACAAAGAGTAGAGGTTCAGTTCAGTTGAGTGTTGTATTGTAACAAAGAGAGACTGAGACCTCTCCGAGTGAATTGGGCTCCCAGCCGTTGTATTCAGGCCCGATAGTTTGGCCATTTGAATGGAATAAAACTAGTGTTGTTTGTTTCAATCAAATTCTATTTGGAAATCCTCACTTTATATATGTCTTGAGTTCCATTGTGTGATTTTAATAACCAAGCTTCGATCTTGCGTCAAATGCCACAAATAAAACATGTTTGTCATTTCTTGTTTATAAGGAATCTTATCTTGAGATAAACAGACCAACTCTCGCTGGTTTGGAACTTTAAATATAATCTAAGTTCTAACCTATTAACTATGAAATTATTATATGATTTACAATAAAGTATAAATTTGAATTATTCATAGAAGAAATTTATCTCAATTCTTCTTTTGGTAATCTTGTCAAACAATGGAGTTATTTGAAAGAGTATGTGAAAATCCTATCAAGAAGATCAGTAACAACCTATGAATTCTGATTGTTTAGTTCATCCTTCATGCAGAACTAGAAGTAAAGGACATTTCTGCAGAAGCAACTACTCTGCAGTGAAATATTATGAATGATATAGTTGTAAAGGCCAAAACACATCCAAGGATTATTGTAATCTAGAAGTTACATACCAGACCTCCATGATACTGCAAAAAAGAAAAATCTAAGAGACTAGAGTTTTCTGAAAGAGTAGACGCATCTTACCAGGAGCAATATAGCCATATGAACCAGCAACAGCAGACATGGACTTTGACTGTGGCATGTCAATCACCTTGGCCAATCCAAAATCCCCCACATGAGCTTCAAAATTCTCATCGAGTAGAATATTATTTGATTTTATATCTCTGTGAACAATATGTGGCTTGCAATCATTATGTAAATAAGACAGACCCTCTGCTGCCCCAAGAGCAATTTTGTAGCGAGTGTCCCAGTCTAATATACAAGAGTTCCCATGAAGAATTTCACCCAAACTACCATTTGGCATATATTCATACAAAAGAAGATTTGATTCTTGATGATAGCAGAAACCATACAGCTTCACAATATTGCGATGCCTAATCTTACCAAGAGTTGATATCTCAGTATTGAAACTATTTTCCATGTTGGATCCTTCACGATTAGAAGCTAACTTCTTGACAGCGATAAATTCCCCAGAAGGCATAGTTGCTTTATAAACAGTGCCACAAGCTCCTCTTCCAATCACAGCACTATCAGAGAAGTTGTTAGTTGCATCTACAAGATCCTGGAATCTGAAGTCCTCCTTTGGGGAAAAGTAAAGATCTGAAGCAACAGGTTTATGATGGTCTTCAAATGGAACAAGCACATGTACAGGCTTTCTCATAAACCAGCAAATTGCCACCATGATACACAAAGAGACCCCCCCAACTGTTGCAGCAATTATACCAACAATTTGCTCTGTGGAGATTTTTTTGTCGGGCAACACAGGGGAAGAATTGGATGGCTGTGCATCCAGACCTTCACATGCATTCAACATAGATCCTCCACATAGTCCTTTGTTTCCCATAAAATTGGTCACATCCATATTCTTGAATATGTTTTTCTGTGGAAGAGGGCCTGTTAGTTTATTATACGAAACATTGCATACCATCAAACTAGACAGTTGTGCAAATGAAGCAGGGATTTGGCCAACAAGTTGATTGTTATTCAAATAAAGAAATTCCAGCAAACTCAGATTGCCAAGTTCATCCGGTATCTCTCCTGAAAGAACATTTTGACTGAGATTAAGAGCTATCTGCAAGCTTGAAAGTTGACCAAGCTCCCCGGGTATAGAACCTGAAAAGTTGTTTCCTCCCATTTGCAACTCTGTTAAACGAGGTAGATTCCCCAACAAGCGAGGTATATTTCCACTCAACCTGTTGTCAGAGAGCATCAGCAATTCCAAATGGACAAGAGTGCCAAGATCTTGCGGTACATGACCAGTAAAATAATTCCTGCTAAGATCAAGCCTTTGGAGCTTAGTGCAATTTACAAGCTCTGGAGGAACGCTTCCAATCAGCTCGTTTAAGGAGATATTGAAACTGACTAGCTCTGACAGTTTTCCTATCTCTGGAGGAAGGAAGCCTACAAAATAATTATTGGATAAGTCAAGCCTCTCCAGACTTGTGCAGTTCCCTATCTCTGGTGGAATTGGCCCGGTAAATTGATTCTGGTAGAGTTCAATAGCAGACAAATTTGCCTGTTTTGTAAGCTCAATAGGAAGACTTCCAGTGAGCTTGTTATCACCTAATCGTAGTTGAACAAGAGATTTGCATGTCTTCACGCCATATGGAATATTTCCTGTCAACTGATTGGACCAAAGGTTCAACAAAATCAACTTCTCAAACTTGCAAACTTGAGTCGGTATGCTACCTATAAGATGATTCTCTGAAACATCGAGCACTGATAGATTACTGTAGCTGCCAATGTTCGGAGGAATGAAGCCCTCCAAATCATTATCGAATAGCTGTAGGTATACCAAAGAAGTCAACTTTTGGAATTCAATTGGAATGCTTCCTACAAGATGATTGATAGAGAGGTCCAATTTTGACAAATTAACTAGTTGACTCAGCTCTGTTGGAATGATACCAACGAGGTGATTTTCAAACAGATGCAGCAGACGAAGACTCTTTATTTTGCTTAGCTCAACTGGGATCGTTCCAGTCAGTTTGTTCTCAGAAAGATCAATCTCAATTGCATTTGTGCAGTTGCCCAGCGCCCTCGGAATGGTGCCATTCAAATTAGTCCTATAAATGTACAACTTCTTTAGCAATCTCAGATTCCCAAGCTCCATTGGAATCTCTCCGACCAAATTGTTATCATACAGAGCCAGCATCTCCAAGTGGCTGCAGTTGCCCAGCTCAGCTGGAATTCTACCAGAGAAATCATTTTGCCACAGAATCAGATTAGCCAGCCTCTGAAGCTTCCCAAGCTCCTTGGAGATTTCACCTTGAAGCAAGTTCTGAGCCAATCCTAGGAACTGCAGGCTCTCGCATCCCCCAATCTGTGCTGGTATAGGACCGGACAGCGAATTCTGCCCCGCACGGACGACTTGCAGATTCTTAAGATTCCCAATTGTCTGAGGAATCTGACCGGTAAGATTATTGGTGTAAATAACAAGCTCCACAAGAGAAGTCAGGTTACCAAGCTCTGCTGGCAGACTTCCATAAATGGTATTATCATACAGGTAAAGCTGTGTCAGTGATGACAAACTTCCAAGCTCAGGAGGTATTCTAGAGTTGAACTCATTGTTGCTCAGATCAAGAATTTCCAACTCTGTGCACAGGCCAAGTTCAGGAGGGATTTCCCCTGATAACTTGTTTTTGGACACATTCAATAGCTTCAACGAAACCAACTTTGAAATGTGGGAAGAGATATTGCCTGACAAATTCATTTGGCTGAGATTGAGCGAACTTACCTTGCCATCTCTGCTGCAATTAACGCCTTCCCATTCGCATGGGGACGACGGTTCCGATTGCAAGGCATTCCAAGTCACGAGTTTCTTAAATGGGTCATCCAGGCCGCTCTTCAACTCCAGAAGGGCCTTCGCTTCTTCATTCAAGCAATCAATGCTGACAGCCACAAGTGCACAGAGTAATAAAATACCCGCCAATACCTTGAATCCTCTGAATTGGGCCATGCTGAATGAATGCTGCAGCTCAGTAATAATACTTCCTCCTGCTTCATGGTGCATGTGGAAGAAGAATCAAATACCGGGGTGAAAAAGAAGAAGAAGAGGAGAGTCCTGGAAGTGGTGAGGACCAAGCAAGTGCGTGCGTGATGTAATGCATTGCATGGTTGTCCCATACTTTCATGATTATATTTAAGTGCGGTGGGAATCGAACATATGACCAATCGGATTTGCCGCAAAGCAAGGCAATCCCTTCTACACCTGTCTCGGTTTTCTACCTAACTGCTGCTTGTTGCATTGAGTGCATCGTGAACATATGGTTGAAAAGTGGAGGAAACGCACGCACGTCCACAGCTGATGCACTCAATGATGTTGTATTAATGGTAATATACGTTTAGAATATATTATTTAATCTGAGTTAAGGTAGAAGTATTTCGGATCAAACCATATATTCCAGAGAGTGTTTGGATTTAGAAATCATTATCAATATCAAAAACTAAAACACCCAAAAACCCAAATACATAGGAATTTTTTTTTTTCATTGTGGTTCATCTTGAAGATTATATCTAAGAAATAATTCACATTTGGTTATTCAAATTTAATAACCAGCTTATAATTATATCGATTTCCAAAAATTTAATATCAACTAAATTTATTTAAATTTAGTCGAAGAATACAAATAATTCCTCCCAACTATCCAATCTACACTTCCTTCACAACACTGTAATATAAAACCCACAAATATGAATGAGGCAATCCCTTTGGATCTGTACCAGATCTCATCCCTTCCCTGATTGAAACAATAACCATTATTGATTGTACAGCACTAACTCCACCAACAGCCGGCTTTCCTTTCTTCTTCTTCTAAAGTCAACCACTTTTTCCCCCAACTTTTTAATCTCAGGGACCCGCGCGCATGTTACCAATTTCCCGTGCAGTATATCTCTCCTTTTATTAACCAAAGCTCACATGCTTAATTATTTTAATTGGTAAACGTTTTTGTCTGATACGTGGGGGCTTATGAATCTCAATCCCTATTGCGATACCATAACATGCTGCACACGTTTACTATCTTGACTAAAGCTTTGAATCTTTCGTCTAAAAATTTGGTTTTTGAAATAAACAAACCAGGATGCCAGTTTCCATGGCTGTCCATGTGGAGGATTACGTCACGAGGTTGACAGAGGAAGGGATAAGGTCGGTGGGGCCGTCGGTGGGTTGGTGTGTATCCCCATATCCGTAAGCCAAATCTAATGCGTTGGCTATGATGTGACACATATCACTGTGCTACGCAATGGATCCCTCGCTCTTTCCCTAGGTGGATGAATATTCATGAGAAGTGGGAGAGGAGAGGAGAGTACACCATACTAGTTATGTACTTGCTCCATCCATTGAAAACAACCCCATGTTCTGTTCGGTACTGTTTGACTCTGTATGAGGTGAAGGGCAGATACTTCCATAATAAAGCCAGGGAATGACAGAGGAATGTTGAAAGGTATTGAGTATGAAAAGAGTGAAAACATAGTGGTGGTTTGATTTTGTCAAATTTGTCACATCCAATTAACTTAGTGGAGATATTACTTTTTGGGTGGAGATCGTTTCATCATACATTTTTTTGATCCTGTAAAATAGTTGTACAATTCAGTTGTATGTATTATATGGTTTTCTTTACTTCTAAAAGGTAAAGGGTCTAGATACTTATAATTCTCTATGTAATGTTTACATTTGCATTTTCTTCATAATTCTTTCATTCACCTACTCAAGATGGGAAATTCAAATCCTCGAGGCCATGATGTCATTGAGCATGGGTTTCTTGTCATGAATCAACGTGACTTTAAGTCCATCTCATACTCTCTCTTCTTGAGTCCGAATCTAAACCCATCCACGAGTTCATCCAATCCAATGCTCACATCATTTAAATCAAACACATTAGCTTGCAGGGAAGGCTTGAAGCAAGCTAGAGAGAACACCCACAATACCCTAGACCTACATTGGTTGCACAAGGCCCTCTTGCCCATGTTCTTCATTCTTTCCTCTATCCCCAAAACAATCCCAAAATAGGAGCTCCCCTAACCAAAAAAGATGAAAACTCAATCGACAACTATCTAGATGACAACGTTAAGCTCCCAGGTATACACAATGTCCTCAAGAAGAGCTTCCCAAATGTGGAGCAATAATATTAGTTGTCGGTGCAACTCACCCTTCACTCTTTTGATAACAAGGACAATGTCAATGAGAATTCTTTATGAATGTATCAAAGCCATGAAAAATAAATATAAAGAATTTGATAGAGAAGGGCAATAAAGATCCATGTTGGAAAATCACAACTCCATGCTTAGGAGAATGGAGAAAACTTAACCTCACCAATATCCCTCAATGGGTCAAAAGTTGGCCCTTGTTCACTACCATGTATGGGGCCAAGGCCACCACTACTTTTATTTGTGGGGTTGTTGTCATTACCCTATCTGTTAAACCCATAAGGCCTCTACCCAATCTATGTGTGATCAACAATTATCCCTCTTGGGATTCTTCAATGCTTGGATTGCAGACCAAAGTAAGGAAGAGTTTAATAAGAGGAAGGCAAGTGTGTCCCCCTCTACTCTTCTCCATGAATTGGTTATGTGCATTCTAAAGTTAAGAAGTTTTATATTATGCTAAACAAGGCATTGATGGACAAGATTAGTTTTTCTTTAAATAAGGGGAAGATAAGCAAGGTAAAGCAATTGGTTGGATAATGGAAAAGATATACTAAGGCATTGCATAAAGGTATGGTTCCTCTATAAAATCAAATGAATGAATGATTCATTACTTATAAAGCCAAAATCATTGGTAGAAAGTAGTTTATTCATATTAGGACAACCCTTTCTTAGGAAATCAATGTTTCTAAACTTTCATAAATATCATTAAAATCACTCAACTTTAATAATAATTAAAAATCATGTTTGTAAAACATTCAAAAATAATTGGTGCTTTTTGAGTACTAATACAAGTAGTAATGATAGTTTTTCATACTATGGCTTGGTGGGTGAAATAGAGTATTGTCACATTAATGATCGATAACCAATTTCCAATAAATATAGATTCTTGAATTATAAATTAGTTAAATTTAAAAAATAATATACATTATGAATTTTTTTAAATAAAAAAACACGGCGATGGATCTCTCTCTCCTTCCCTAGGTAACATTCATGACGAGTGAGAGAGGAGAGTACACAATACTAGTTAGATACTTACTCCATCCATTGAAAACAATCCCATGTTTTGTATTTTTTACTTATGTATGATGTGAGGGGTAGATACTTCTAAATAAAGGAAGGGGAATATTTAAAGGTATCAAGTATAAAAAGAGTGAAGAGACATTCAATATGTGTAGTTTGATTTTGTCAAATTTTTTAGATCCAATTAATTTAGTGGGGATGTTACTCTTCGATCCAATTAATTTAGTGGGGATGCTACTCTTTGGGTGGAGTATGGTTCACCATACATTTTCTTGATCATGTAAAGTAGTTGTACAATTCATTCATATACATGATATTATTTATTTTGCCCGTAAGAAGTTAAGGGTCTAGATCCTTACAACTCTTTGTGTAGCATCTATGTTCGCATTTTCTTAGATTTCAAATTCTTTCATTCACCCATACAACATCAGAAATTCAAATCCTTGCAACCACGATGTCATTAAGCTTGGGTTTCCTATCATTGATCGACGTGAACTCCAAGTCCATCCCATATTCGCTCTTCTCAAGTCGAAATCTAAACTCATCCATGATGTCATCTTTTGCATCATTTAAATAGAACATGTTAGCTTACATGTAAGGCTTGAAGCAGGACAAAGAGAACACCCACAATGCCCTAGACCTATATTGGTTGCGCAAGGCCCTCTTGTCCATGCTCTTCATTATTTCTTTTGTCCCCAAAACAATACCAAAATAGAAGCTCCCCCTGACAAAAAAAAGATGAGAAATAAATCAACAACTATCTAGATGACAATGTTAAGCTTCTAGGCATACACAATGTCCTCAAGGAGAGCTTCACAAACATGGAGCACTGTTAGATGTTGGTACAACTCACCCTTCACTCCTTTTATAACAAGGACAACATCAACGAGAAGAACTTGATAAGACTAAAATCATTCTTTATGAATGCATCAAAGCCATGAAGAAGAAAGACCTAATTTGACAGAAAAGAGAAACAAAGATCCATGCTAGAGAATCACAACTCCATGCTTAGGATAATGGAGAGAAGTTAACCTCACCAACATCTCTCAATGGGTCAAAAGTTAACCCCTATTCACTACCATGTATGGGGCCAAGGCCACCACTACTTTTATCATTTCTTCATTTGAGTTTATAGAGGAACCATACTTTTATGCAATGCCTTTACCCAAAGCATTGCATAAAGCTATGGTTCCTCTATAAAATCAAATAAGGAATGATTCATTGCTTATAAAGTCAAAACAATTAGTATAAAATAGTTTATTCATATAAGTTTCTGAAAATAACCTACCCTTTTTTAAAAACACAGTGTCTTTATATACAATCCTTCAAAATATCATTAATATATCACTGGACTTTAGCAATAGTTAAAAATCTTCTTTATAAAACATTCAAATTATATACAATTCTTCAAAATTTTCATTAATATATTACTAGACTTTAGCAATAGTTAAAAATCTTCATTGTAAAACATTCAAAAGTAGTTGATATTTTCTAAATAGTAGTTGAATAGTAGTTGATATTTTCTAAATAATAATATAAGTAGTAATGATAATTTTTCAGACTATGATTTAATGGTTGAAATAGAGTACTCTCCCATTAGTGACCCATACTCAAATTCCATAAATATAGATTCTTAGATCATAAATGAGTTGAATTTCAAAATTATTATACATTATGAATTTTCTTTAAAAAATAAAAATTGGAATATTAATTTTTAATAAATATTAATAAAAAAAAACATTACTATGTAATTGGAATATTAATTTCTTAATAAATATTAATAAAAAAAGACATGTTTTCAACGGCCTGTCCAGCGTTGTATGTGCATGTATATGGATGAATATAGATATATCATTATTCATTGTACCACGGTAACATATATCTGAATGCTCCATGATTTGACTACTTAATCACCATGCCACCCAAAATAATTTTATAACACACGTAATATATATATATTTATTTATTAACTCGAACGCTGTCAGCGACGCCTGTCTCACTATGAGTACATATTGCATGGAATACGACGATGTTTAAAAATTAAAAAAACAAATGCCATTCTTCCCTAATTAAAAACATTTAGAAATTCTCAAATTTCTTTTTAAGATTAATTCTCCATGTTATTATGTAGAGCTTGGGGCTCTACTTTCTTATACTCGGTGTAGGCTTAAATTTTAGCAAGCAAAAATATTATTTTCTTGCATTAAGTATGATGGTGAGCTTTATTTAGTAACCCTCATAATGGTGAGCTTTATTTAGTAACTAAATTTCATAATGGTGAGCTAACCTTCATATGATAGATAGTTCATAATTATAAAGTTTCCAAGGTTTTTAAAGTATGATTTGTGTTATTTGATCAAGGTTTTGAGCAGAAAGTTGTGAAGATATTTTTGAGAACTTCTTTGTATTTTACTGATGGTGTTTAATGTAAACTCTACAATATTGATTATGACATCTAATTTGAGAAGCACATAGAGTGAGGCATGCATCAATCTAGGAGATCCACTTCAGGACCTTGTGCATGAAGCTTAAAGCACTCAACCATTCAAGTTAGTCCATTGGACTAGTAAACTTTATCAGTGTCATTATACTTATCTTTAGATTGTGAATGATTATATCTGATCACTTTAAGATTTTTTTAGGTGTCAATGCTCTCATAATGTTTGATTTTATCTCCAACAATTTGCAGTATATCATCACATACCTTATGATCAAAGTATAGGCGAGTTCAAAATGAAAAAAATACATCATTTTAACATATATTATGAAATCCATGAATGTTCAACATAGTTATGAAATCCATGAAAAATTTTATTGTCTATTTAGAGATCTTTGCACTTTGACATCATGGATTCATTATGAAGACCAAAAATTTATTCCTTTTTGATATCTTCACACTTTGCAAAGATTCTAGATATTTGGTCTTTTCATTAAAAAAATGTATATGGTTCCAAAGAAAGTTGTTACATACCATAAATCCAATTCCATCTTAAACGTTTTTGCTAATTGCCTCATTCTTCAAGCAAATAAAAACACACACATGGATCCTATTGACTTTTAGAGGAACATTTAGCATCAAAACTCTTTTGTAATCCAAAACTCAGATTTTAGAACATAAATGCATTACAACATATTATTTATTTTTCTCGAGATAAAATTTTAAGTAAAATATTTTTTCCATGTTTCTTCATAAACCTTTACTTCAACTTAATCCTTTTTCTTATAATTCCTTCTCTCATCATTTTTTCTCCAATTCCTTCTTTAAAAAAGAATTAATGTAAGTAATTTTCTCTTTTAAAGTAGGTGTTCTCATTGACTTTGGCATATCTTCTATAGTGAGTTTCATTTATAATATTGATTGCTTACATATATTAATATTAAATTAAATCATATATATTAAGAGTCTAAATATTATTTATAAACATCACAATCTTACATTTTCCAAATTTCATTTTACTTTGAATTATGAGATGAAAATCAATCATTAAAAATATTTTCCCAAAATAAGAATGGTAGCCATCTAATTTCAACTTTAAGTAGCCTTATGTCTAAAGACTAGTTTAGAAATAAGTATATGTAATATTAGCATGGAGCTAAGTTAAGTTAGGGATAATGTTTTTTCAACAATCATATATACTAAACTTAAGAGAGAGGAGAGGATATTTTATAGTCATAAGAACTATTCCAAGATGCCATAGGATATTTTACATTTGACATGTTGTTGACTACTTACTAATTAAATTGTTGGCCGCAAAATATTTCCAAGCCTATAATGTTTCAAATTTACAATTAAATAATAAAAAATTTAAATTTATACATAACTCAATTAAATCTCTTTTATTTTCAATGTCATTGGTCAATACATTTGAGACCTTATTGCCATTGTTTTTTAAAACTATATCACTTTCCTATTTTTGAGGCTCTGATTTACTCCATAATTTCCAACAAGAATCACTATATTGCAAAGACTATAGCAAAGCATTGTGATTGCACATCTCAATATTCTTCTCATAAGCATGGGTGCAAGAGCAATACAACACAACTGGCAAGGTGCTTGGGTATGGGTGCAACATAGCACCACTACCAAACCAAGTGTGTCTTTTCCATGCAACTCATTCTTCCTTTCTTGCGACCTCACCACTTGCAACTCCCTCCTCACTTGCAACTGAATTCCTCTACCACAACACGTGCATGGAAAACCTATTAACTCCAAATTCTTAATCCCTCCTCCTTTAGCACATTCATCATCATTCAATTGAGATCTTGGGTTTCATCACTCTATTTGTATCCAATTCAATGTCAGTATTACTAACTACAAACTCATGGAAGTTTTATGATCTTGTGACTTAAATATTTGTCTCCTTATCCTTTAATTGAACTAACTCCATTTACACAAATTAGAATGTACATGCATAATGCAAATAATTGTATTGAACAAGTAAAGTAATGGTTATTTCTAGTAGCAGGCCACAAGTTAAGGAATAACAAAAATCTAGTAAATATGAGGCTCGTGGAATACTCTAAATTTCTAAGTTAAGGTAGAAAAACTACAACCTAGTCTTATTGGACTCTTGTTCTTTAGTCCTATATTAATATTTGCATTTTCTCTTTCTTCCTAGGGTCCCATGTTAAGTTTGTGTTAATATTTTATCCTTATTTCAATATCTTTTTACATCTTCTAAGATTTCTACTTATAAAATTAATTAAATATTATTTAATAATTTTACAAATTTTAATAGTAATATTGTAGATCATTTGTATTAAACTTGCATACTTATCAAATCACTTTGAGTATATTAATAAAAACAATATCACATAAATATGACTGATAACTCTTAGTTGTGTCAATGGAAAATATGAAAAATGACATTAATTATTAAGTATATTAATTATACCCACACTAAAGGTATATATGACCATGCTTAGAGTTGAATTATGCTTAAATTACGATTTACGATGTGAACTAAATTTGATTTTTGCATGACGTCACTAAGTTTAGATAGACTAATTAAATGTCTATAATGTCTATAATAGATGTATACTCATATTTTGGTTGAACTAAAAAAAATTAATAACAAAATCAAAATTTCTTTTAGATGGAAAATGTTTTAGTCTATAATAGATGTATACTCATATTTTGGTTGAACTAGAAAAATTTAATAACAAAATCAAAATTTCTTTTAGATGGAAATTTTTTTATTTTGCAAAATGATAAAAAAAATAAAAAGATATATTTATGTCATAAAAACAATTACAAGATGAATAATTATTAAGTGTAAATGACTTATTTTATTTGTAATAAATTTGGGATCATAAACCATTAATTAGATTTATTACATATGTTATAATGCAACACAAGCCATAATTGTGTATAACCATGTATATAGAACAATTTAGACATTCCCATCTCTAATTGTATCCTCTTACACATTTCACACTATCCTTACCACATTGCACATGGGGGTTGGCATTCAATGTATATTCTGGTTAGTGGGAACTTTCTCTTTTAATCAGTGATCCTTCCTCCACTTTAGTGCCATGTAAGCCTTAATGCATTGGAATTGTCATTCTTGGGTTCTTTAGCACTTGAGTACAATCCTCCATTATCCAATTTCCATTGTTGATTTCACTAGGTTCACCAACTAGGATCCATTTAATCAAAGCAAATAATTATTATATTTCTTGATGCTTAATAAATTCGAAATTAAAATGAATTTATGTCAATAACAATCATTTCAAGGACTATACAAGTTGACATGTGACAAATTCTTTTACCTAGCTTACCTAGTTGTTTATTATCCTTCTTGATTCTTAATAAATTTAAGATTAAAATGAATCTACGTTAATTATAAATATTTCAAATCCTATAGAAAATGAGACGTGACAAGTCCTTTTATCTAGCTTACATTTTCTTAAACTTCTTAAACTAAGGGTTCTTATACAACATACTTAATTTAAATTTATATTCTCAATATATTTGATAAGATTGTTAGATATGAATCATAGGCCTTTTCACGAAATTCAGGATATTTGAGCACCTTGGTATCTTTTTTGAAGGAACAAAACTTATTGTGTAAATATTGGGTTGTATGTATGTTTCTTGATACTTTACTGTTCACTGGTGGGATACACCCACATTTTTGGGGGCAAAATTTTAGCATAATTTTTTTCTCTGGGACTAAATATGTGACATTTGATAAGGACTTTTATTGGATGCAATGATGCCTTGTGTATGCATCGTTAGATCAGGACTACAACTTGTTGGCTAATATATACAAGGCTATTTCTAATGGCTTGTATATATATCTGTGTATGTAATTTTGTTATAATATAATGAAATTATGAATTTTTCCGAGGAAAAAAAAAAGATTGTTAGATATGAGAAAGCTTATTACTAAAAAATTAAATTGTTCAAAATTGTGTTTTATAGGTTTCATTTTTTTTAATTTATTGTTTTCAAAATTCATTAGCTTAAAATTCACAATGTAATTCTATCAATCATTGTTCCTTATGGTGAAACTAAGTGGCTTGCACATAGGTTGTGTCCCATGTTCCTTAGATTCAATACATCCCACATTCAAACAATTAATAGGAAGAGTAGATATTGAATTTGTATTAACCTCCAAAACTATATTTTTTAATTTTCTTATATTAAATTTGATATGTCTCATGTCATGTTATTGATGTTGTTTCAAGTTAGCATTTATGTCTCATGTTATTGGTATTGTTTCATATTAGCATTTTTGTTCTATTGTTGTGTCACATGGTACAATAATTAAAGAATTGGACACCATTATATACCATTCTAACCATTGTCAATGATTTAGGTACTATTAAATACCATTACAAAAATATATCCACAATACACACAATTAATTGTAACTAAAACAATGTTAAAGTAGTTAGCAATACTTACATAAACACATGAATTCCAAGGGTATATCCTCTATATAATCATTTACTATCATTCACATGAATCATATTAAATCCAATATACAATGCTAGATCCCATTGCTAACATCATAATTACTTAGTGTTAATTAAGTCATAGGCATTTAGGTTATATGATAATAAAATTATAAATAAATATTATATTTTAAAAAATCATGGAAGTGTAAACTTGTATATTAATTAAAATAACAAATTATTTAATGAAATTGTTAAGCATTTAGACCATATTCATAAAAATATATAAAAAAAAATTGCATATTAAAAACGTTTATGGAGAAGCTCATTTCCATATTAATGAATGTTATTATCTCATAAAAACTAAAATTAAAGTTAAAATGTATCGGACCACTTAATCTCTAGCATCTATCAATAAAACTAAAATTGTGTATACAAAGTACAAGGATGAAAACTACAAAGTTAACGAATGGTAAGGCTATATAGGTATCTGTTATCCCTTTGCTAATTTTTGTGATGAATTCATTACATGATGTAAGGGGTGGTAGGTTTCATATAAAACGAACCTTGATCATGTAAATTGAAAGAAATGGCAGGCTTGCATTAAATTGTCCTTGAAATATTTGTTGCATCAAGGCATAACATGAGAACTAAGTGACGCATTAGTCAACCACAACATGCTTCCTCTAATAGATGAAAAACCTTGCTGAAAATATTTGGAAATTACATGCTCTATTTGATACAAGGTTTTGACCATTCTGCTATAAAAGTACACATGTAAAACTTAGTTAACCATAAGCTTTGTTAAAAGGAATATATGCTCGACACAATTACCAAATAGTAAGCATCTACAAAGTAGCAAACACAACCAAATCAACATGTAATGATATATGTGACAATCAATAGGTCAAAATACAATGTACACGATAAAGATCACGGTGACATAACCCTTGTTAAATTTGTGTTCAATGTTTAATCCATATTTCAATATCTTTAAATTCTTCTAAAATTTCTACATATAAATTAATCAAATATCATTCAGTAACTCTATAGAATTTAATATCAATAATATAATTAATATAAACTTTTGTGTTAAATGAATAAGTATCAAATCATTTTGTTTCTATTTATAAAAACAACATCACATGAATATGACTAAAAGTAATTGAAAAATATGAAAAATGACATTAATTATTAAATTATATTAATTATGCCCACACTTGAATATAACTAAGAGCAATCTAACCATATGAAAAATGACATTAATTATTAAGTTCTATTAATTATGCCCACACACGTGGGTATATAGGATCATGCTTGGAATTTAATTGAGCTCATCAATATGAAAAATGATATTAATTATTAAGTTATATTAATTATGCTTACACTTGGGTATATAGGATCATGCTTGGAGTTGAATTGAGCTCATACCAAGATTTATGATGTATAAGGAATTTAATATTTCTTTAATTTCTTTAAGTTTAAATAGATTAATTAAATGTTTATATTAATATTTATTTATATTTTAGTTGAATAAAAAATATTTAATATATATAAATATTTAATATATATATATATATATATATATATATATATATATATATATATATATATATATATATATATATATATATATATATATATATATATATATATATNTAATATATATATATATATATATATATATATATATATATATATATATATATATATATATATATTAATTAAATGTTTATAGTATTAATGAATATTTATTTATATTTTAGTTGAATAAAAAATATTTAATATCCAAAAAGATAAAAGTATTTTTTATGCTATATATATTTACTTTGCTATAAATATATTAATTAAATGTTTATAGTATTAATGAATATTTAATTATATTTTAGTTGAATAAAAAATATTTAATATCAAAATGAATTTTTTTAGATAAAAGTATTTTTTATGTTATATTTATTTACTTTGTTATAAATATATATAGAAATATATTAATTAAATGTTTATAGTATTAATGAATATTTATTTATATTTTAATTGAATAAAAAATATTTAATATCAAAATGAATTTTTTTAGATAAAAGTATTTTTTATGCTATATATTTACTTTGCTATAAATATATAATATATTTATGTCACATAAATATATAGAAATATATTTATGTCACATAAATATATAGAAATATATTTATGTCATATAAACAACTTTAAGATGAGTAATGTTAAGTGATTTTGATTAACAAATTTTGGGTTATAAATTATTAATTAAATACATTATATATGATAAATGAAACACAACCAATAATTGAGTGGATGAGTAATGTTAAGTGATTTTGAATAAAAAATTTGGATCATAAACTATTAATTAAATACATTATATATGATAAATGAAACATAACCAATAATTATGTATAATAAAAAACAAGAAGCAATTTAAGCATCCATGTATCAATTTTTCTACTCATTCCACATCATACTTGCCATGTTGCACATGGGTGTTGGCTTTCAATATATTATTCCTAATTAGTGGCAACTTTCACTTTCAACTAGTGATACTTCCTCCACTATAGTTCCCTTAATGCAATGGAATTGTGCCACTCTTGGGTTATTTATCACTTCAGTACAATAATCTATTATTTAATTCTCATTGTTGACTTCAATAAGTTTACTAGCTAGGATTCCATTTAATCAAAGCAAATAATTATTTTTCTTATTTATGCTTAGTAAATTCAAGATTAAAATTCATCTATATAAATAATAATCATTTCAAGTTTTATGTAAATTGATGTGACAAGTCATTTTACTTAGCTTATCTTCTCCTAAATTAAGGGTTTTTATACAACATACTTTTAAATTTATATTAATAATATATCTAACAACATTTTTTGTAAGGTAAACTCTCGGACACGTCTCCTTATTTGGAAGATGGCACACAAGGTAAACCATATATTTTTTAGGGCACAAAGTTAGGTCAACAACTAATGAATAGTTCATATATAGCTCAACAACAATCGATTAACTAAGAACAAACATGTCACAAAATAAGATTTAAACCTGAGTAGAGAGAGTAACAACTTTCCTCACAACCACTTAATCTACACCTAATTTCTTATTCTTCATATTACATACATCCTACATTCAAATAATTACTAATAAAAATAAATATAAAATTTTTATCAACCTTTCAAACTAGATTTTTTAGTTTTCCAATACCAAGTTTTTTTTAAATTTTATATGTTTCATTTTATTAGTATTATTGCAAAGTTAATACTTACTCTTTCTTGTTGCATCACATGATATGATAATCAATAAATTCGATATCATTCCAACTATTATCAATAATTTAAAAACTATTAAATACCATTAAAAAATATATACACAATACACACAATGAGATGTAATAAAGAAATATGGAGCATTTTCAACACATGCATAAGGAAAAGATAACTACTCTATATAATCTTTTACTATCATTCACATGAATCCATATTAAATCCAAACAAGGGAAAATACCAGGTCCAAATGCCTAACATCATAATTGCTTAGTTAATGAAGTTTAGGCATTTAGGTCATATGCTTAAAAAAGTGTAAATATATTTTATATTATAACATTCATGAAAGTGCAAACTTGTATTTTAATGAAAATAACAACTTATTTCACAAAGGCATTACCTAGTCCGGTTCTATGGACTCACTTTATTATTGAAAGGATGCTGACAACTGAACGTCATAATTGCTTAGTTAACGAAGTTTAGGCATTTAGGTCATATGGTTAAAAAAGTGTAAATATATTTTATATTATAACATTCATGAAAGTGCAAACTTGTATTTTAATGAAAATAACAACTTCTTTAATGAAATTGACAAGTATTTAGACCATATTCATAAAATTATAAATAAATATGTGCATATTAAAAAAGTTTATGGAGATGAAGATTAATATTATTATTTCAAACAAATTAAAATTAAAATGTATTTAATTATAGTATTTTTAGCATTTATTAATAAAATAAAATTTATTTATATAAATTTTAAAGTTGTTATTATAAAGTTAACAAATGGTATGTTAATTGGGTTTAGTTTGAATGGTTGGGAGGAATGATTGTTCTCCTCCTCAAGTAAGTTTTTGTGTACCATCCTCAAAATGAGGGGAAGTATTCAAGGGTTTTCCTCGAACTTTGTAACCTAGGAAAAAAAAAGTTAACAAATGGTAGGCCTAGATAGATATTTATTATCCCTCTACAATCTTTATGATGACTTTGTTACATAGTTGTAGTGAGTGGTGGGTTTCATGTAAAATGAAGCCTAAGCATGAAAATAGAGAGAAATGGTAGGCTTACTTTTAATTTTCCTTGAAAGCTTTGTTGCACCAAGACATAAAATGAGGTGCAAGTGATGCATTAGTCAATGACAACATCCATACTCTTGTAGATAACAAACTTCATTGCAAATATTTGTAAAGTACAATGTACATTTGATACAAGGATTTGATAATTATGCCACAAAGATTAGTTAACCAAAAGCTTAGTTAAAAGGCATATATGCTAGACACAAACACCAAACAATAAGTAGGTACAAAAGGTCATAATCATCGTTCAGTCAAACTTGAACGCATAGGCATCATTTGGTAGAGGGGATTTGAACTCTGCAACTAGGTGGGAATTTGAGGATGGACTAGCTCCATCAATGGCGGACGCTCTGCTACTGGGCAGGACAGTGATTGTGTGAGGGTGGACTAGCTCCATATTTGGCGGAATGGGCGACGATGATCCTGCTAGTGGTCGTTACTTAGTACTACAGTGTTTAGAGGATTTTCGGACTTTAGTTTGGTTTTTAGGTGTTAAAGGTTTCGAGTTCTACTCTGCGTAGAGACAACTAATTGACTCTCGTTTTTAGCTCTGGCTATCCCTCTTTGTTTATTAGTGACTTGCAGAGTTAATACTTTACAGGACATAATATCATTGGGATCCTGGGCCCAGTTACCAACATTTATTTCCCGTCTGGGTAACTGATCTGAGTTAAATACTCAATCCAGTGCTTAACATGTGTTGGTCGTATGAATCCCCTAACTAGTGCTGACATAGCAGAGAACGTCATGGCACTAATGAGTGCAGAGGACGAGGTTGAGTGGCAACAAGGGGGTTTTTTCACAAAGGTCGATTCACTGGGAGGTGTACCTTGCTCATTAACCCACATTGCAGCTGAACTGACTTCTGCTTCAAGCTTTATCGCACCGGCACTGACTATTGCTCCACGCTTTACTTTCACCCAGGCTTCAGTACTTTCTCCTAGTCCTTACTATGTTTCCCCTGTAGCTAAGGGCTTTACACACCCAGCGGGAGGGCTGACGACTGTTCATGCTCCAATGTTGGGCGATAAGGGTGTTTTTTCATCGGATAGACTGTGGAAAACCCACAAACCTACAAACCCGACTGGTGTCCGGAGGAAGGTGTGGAAGGCTAACAGGAAGGTTAGGAGAATGGTGCTAGGTTCAGACATGGGCCTTGAAGAGACCTGCAGATTGGCCCTATGTGGCTTGGTAGGTAGATTCTCATATTCCTATATGAGTACTAGGCATGTTTCAGCCTGGATTGAAAAAAAATGGGTTCCTATACTCAATTATTCGCCCAATGTACTCTTCCTTACGAAGGGTTGGATGGGTTTTATTTGTAGAACCCCGGAAGATGCGTCCCTTCTAATGAACACGTTCTGGGTTCATGGGGGTAGCATCCTAATGCTGAAATGGTGGCGGGTGGCCTTTGACCCAACGACCGAACATTTTCAGTTCCATCATCTGTGGGTTCTATTGTCGGGATTATCTATTAATTTGTGGAACGAAGGAGCTTTGCGGGCGATTGGAGACGCTTTGGGGAAGTTTATTACTCTGGATATTCAAACTTTGAAAATTCTTCTAGAAAATTGGGTAGAATTTTAGTGGAAATGGATATCCATGGAGGGATACCAGAGGTTATAGATATAGAATGGAGAGGTCGCCATATATTACAATGGCTAGACTATCTTGGAATACCATTCTGTTGCAGACGGTGTCGCTGCACTAGCCATCTTCGTCGTGATTGCACTGGTAAGGTGATGGAAGAATCGTCGGAGGACACTCTATTACAAAAAGATCCTCCCAACTACATTACAGAAGTGGACTCTTTCGGAAGCAAGCCACTTCATTATGGTCACAAGATAGGAATCCAGATGGAGCCTACGACGTCTCTTACATGTAAGTTAAAAAAATTGTGTCCTACATTATACTCGTCTTTATCTCTCTGGGAAAAGGATGCATTGGATAATTCGTGCTGGCTACATTTATCCACCACCTTAGTTAAGGGACATACTGAGGGTGGTACAAACACTAATAATCATGTTTTGGCTGATTCGACGAGGCCATATGACTTTCCCTAATCCTTGATTCTGGGGTACTACTGCCACGTCCTATTGATTTTCCTGTTATTCCCCCTGCAGAGTTACCTCAGATTTCCTCTCCTCCATTGTGTAGCTCTCAGGCTTCGTAAACTAACCCTTCCCACTCTCCGTTGGAGATGTTGGATACTGTGATGGAGCCTAGGTTTAGAGAATCTGAGGAGGATGAGTCTTCCCTCAGTGCGGTACTTGACTCTTTGATTCCCTTCATTCGAGACACTAACACTTCTATTAAACTGCCTACTTATATGGGTAAGGCTATCCATGTTCCTTCTTCAGACTCGAGGGAAAATACTTCTTGGGCTCATTCCAAGGGGAATGGGAAAGAATTTTCCCGGTCAAGAGGCCTTGGCATAGAACACTCTCCAATAAAGACTTGAAGCACTCGAAAAAAAATTGCGGTATTATCTTCCCAGACAGATGACTCTGTCCCTTCCTCCACTGATAGTGGGGATCTTAGAGCAATGAAAGACCTGGCGAGGGCTAAGTGATGTTATTACTATCCTTAAATATAAGAGGGATTGGAGGCACCCTCAAAGTTGCCTTTGTTCGACGACTCTTGGGTCATTCTCGACCTGAAATTGTATTTCTTCAGGAAACCTTGGTTAATGCGTAGAAAGCAAGAGATTTCATGCACCTTTTGCGCCCCTCCTGGGTTTCGAGTGCTATAAATTTTGTGGGTACCTCGGGGGGATTATTAGTCTCTTGGGATCCTAATTTATTTGAGCTAGCTCCATATCTTACTATTGGTGGTATTATGTTAACTTGCATGTGTAATATAAATAAGCGGGAGATAGCTTTGCTTAATATATACGGCCTGTGCACGGATCGAAAAATCTTTTGGAGGTCGGTGGTAGACAATGGTATATTGTCTATTAATAATTTGATCATTGCTGGAGACCTGAATATTATATTTTCGTCGGATGAGGTCTGGGGAGGTTCCACCTTGCCTAGATCGACATATGATTATTACATAGATCTATTTCTATCCAAAAAAATGATAGACATCAAACCGGATGAATTGGTTCCTACCTGGAGGAGCGGGCGTACTGGTCAAGAGGTGATTGCTAGGAGATTGGACATATGTCTTGTTTCTTAAGGTTTATTATCTGTTGTTGGCCTATATAGGTCTTGGGTTGAGTTTCCATATATCTCTGATCATGCTCCTGTATTATTACAGTTGGATATTCCTCCCTTTTACAAGGCCTATCCTTTCAAACTAAACGCCCATTGGCTAAATGATCAAGATTATGTGGATTTAGTTCATAAGATTTGGAAAGACCCTGTTTTTCTATCCGAAGGCGGCAGAAAAAATAGATTAGTTTGGAAATTAAAAGTTCTAAAGTCACAAACAAAACTTTGGTATAAAGAAATTATTGCCAGAAACAAAGTAAAGTTGATGACCTTAGAATCTGATATAAAGGATTCGATTATGTGATTGGTCGGTGATCCTACAAATATTGAAGCGGAAAAACATCTCCGGCAGATGGAACTAGAAAGGAATAATATTTTAAGAGGGGTTGAAGAATAGTGGAGACTCCGTAGCATGACTATATGGATGAAAAGAGGGGAGAATAATACAAAAATTTTCCACAATTATGCATGCCACAGTAGGATCCGAAAACATATCTGGGAGATCACCGATGGGAATGGAGTTAAAATTTCTGAACAGGGAGCCTTAAAGGAGGAAGTGGTTGCTTATGATCATCCCGAATACTACTGAACAAGTCAATATAATTGAGTTGTTCCCCCAGATGTTAAATGATGATGAGTTGTGTACATTTTTCAACCCAGTTACATTGGAGGAGTTAAAGGTAGTTCCATTTCACTTTAAAAAGGATAAGAGTCCATGGCCAGACGGTTGGACAACCGAATTTTTTACTTTCTTTTTTTATTTAGTAGAGGAGGATCTCCTCGAGATGGTGGAGGAATAAGGCTAGGCTCTATTGTGGGAAGTTTAAATTTGACATTCCTGACCCTGATTCCGAAGGAAAATAAACTTGCTACCTTTGATGATTTTCACCCGATTTCTTTGTGAAATTTTTGTTACAAAGTGATATAAAAAATCATTTCTAGTCGAATTAAACCAATTCTTTCTAGGTCACTCTCTGTTGAACAATTGGGTTTTTTACAAGGAAGGCAGATTCAAGATTCTATTGGCACAACTCATGAGATTTAACATCTCGCTCTGGCGCACTGAGCGAACTTATTCTTTGAGGACACTTGCTCGCAAGTGATCTGGATTATTATGATATTAAAACATTTTTCTTTGATTATGATGCGTCATGGGTAGATGACATGTTGTTTTACTACATTGATATAGACAGTGCTATTGACTCGGCTTTACTGAGTGTGCAGGGTTTTGGACCTTGAGGATGCAGAGGCATCGATGGAACCCCTTGGACTCCGGATCGAGTCAGGGAGTGTGCCATTGGGGTTTGATTGATTTACTGTGATATTAATACATTTGATTAGATGATATGATGTGGACATGTTCTGACATGATTTGTTGATGATGCACACTGACGATAGCTTGCCGACCAGACTCACATATGGAGTAAAGGGGTCACACATGACTACCAGAGAGGTTGAGGGAGAGGTGTGGTCAGCAGCCCTGCCACAGCCTACTAGCACTCCCGCCGTGGCTCTAGTTGTAAGTTAATGATTACCTAGTTCGAGAGGACCCATGATGTCATGAGGGCAGACTGCGACAGTCGCTCATAATGATTCTAGGGGGCACACAATAAGGCGGGGGCCTTATTCCTTAGAAGCCCTTAGTCTCCCACAAGTTCACCTGGCGGAGTGTTGACTCCAGGGGTTATTGATGTCTACCAATCAGTCAAGAGGCGAGTGGCACCCTTGGAGCACGTAGTGCATCCTGAAGGTCATGTCGCACAACGGAACAAATGAGGCGAGTGGCACCCTTGGAGCACCTAGTGCGTCTGGAAGGGCACGTCGCGTTGATGATGATAGAGGGAGGAACCTAGATGGCCCTAAGACAGACAACACATTAAGAAATTTTAAAACAACTTCCCTAATTAAATGTCGCCCGGTTCATAATCTAAGTTCTAAGTCTAAAACTTCTCTAGGGGTAAAATTTTGTCTACCCTTAAGAAAATATACATATAAAAATAAAATAATAAAATTTAAACTAAAAACCACTTAAGTAATAGTTTTGGTCTTCATAAATTTTTGGGGTAAAATGAAGAGAGTAAGAAATTAATTAAAATYAGTGGATATAAAATGATAAAATGTCAAGAAGAAATTAATTTATTTTAACTTTTGATAATTTAAAAAGGTACTAAATTAATAATAAAAGTAAAAAGAGGATAATTTGCACAACTGTCTTTTCTAGCTCAAATAAAAAGGAAGGAAGGAAATGTAAAAATTAGGAAATTAGGGAAAGGAGGTAATCTAAAGAGGGAAAGAGGGGAACTCATGGTAAAAAGCGGGAAAACAACTTAGAAAAGAATCAACATTTAAGAAACTTCTAATTTTGAACTGATTTAGCAATTTCTTTTTAGGGAAAGCTTTTAAAACATGTAAGGGAATCTAGGGACACCTAGGAGTAAATTTAGGAGTAACTCTAGGTGGGTGAGGGAAATGAGACAATAAATAAATTAAAGAAAATAATTATTGGAGGAAAGTGGGGGATGGATGACACTTGTACGGAGGATAATTTTTAGAAGGTTTTTATTAAAACTTAAAATTTAATGAGATTTAGGGAAAGAATGGAGAGTTCTAAAATTCTATAAAAGAGAGGGAGGAGAAGGAAGAAGGGATCGGCTGTTAGTGTAACGTTACGCCGCCGGATTAGTGACTTGACTGATTTACTTGTGGGACTTGGGATTTCCCAGCTCGAAGAGGAGTGGTAGCTCGGCCTTGCGAGGTGAGCTGGGAGCTAGACGTACCATCTGGATAGTGTGTGGCCCCTTTGCGGCTCGGGGGGCTAAGGGGGAAGCAGAGTACCCCTAGCATTGGCTGGGAGGTACCGGTGAGGTCTCGACGGTCGATGAGCATGATTTGCATGGAGCGCGCGGACGTCACCCAGAGCAGGCGAACAAGCAACGGTATGTTTTTTGTTTGGTTGATTGATAGAACGTTGTAGGATGTATGTTTTAGATCTGCTTGCGTTTGAGTAGGTAAACGATTGTCCTTAGCTAAATGATTATCTTGCTTCCTTGATGTTTATTTCTCTGCGCCTTGACTGATAGAAGCCTGCGGTCCTTTCGACGAGTTACCCATATGACCTTGGTGTTCTCTTACTAATGACATCATTTCTTTATGATTGGTATCCCGAGAAAAGAAAAATTTACATACATATATATATTGTCTTCGATTTGTGTTTGGTTTCTTGTTGGATTGACTTATTTTTATCACTTCTACGATTGGCGTTATGTAGGGATGAAAGATATCTTACCTCTGAGTTTGTAATTGGGCAACAGATATATAATATTGCCTCTGCCATTAAGATTGGGAAATGATGTAAAAAGAAAATTTACTACAGTGAATGTAAATTGTGATAATCGTAAACCTTAACTCTGCCTTTATATTAATGGATAATTAGCTCTGCTCTCGCAACCTTGATGACCAACGGATTTCTTATCCTCTGCAATTTTTTTAATTTTTTATTACAATATACCTTGCATCATTTTGCCGATTGTGCGAGGGCGATTTTACTAATTCTGATATTAAATATTTTACAATTTCATCTGCACTGCCACATTGTTCCACTGGAATTTCTGAGGTGGCTATCATCTTACCAGGGCGTTTTCACTGCACTTTATTTATTTGGTATAGTTCTAGTTTCCCTTTTTCCTAAGTGAGTTTATTTTTTTTATTTTTTTGAGCGAATTTACACCTGGGGCAAACTCTTTTGAGCGTTTTTCCTTGCCCTGTGTCTTCATCACTTAACTAGCTTTCCGTTGATACATGTTCCATACTTGTGATTATGGCATTGGCTAAATTTTTGGTTACCTTGCTACCTTAATACCAACTCCCGAGACGTCAGTCGTGCCGACTCTTCAAAATATGCGATCACCCTTATCACGACAACTCAGAAGATTTAACACACTCTGATTTTTAGGTCTCGTTCAGATGTCAAACAGGCAACATAACGTTCTATTAAAAAATTTCTTGGAGAGAAATTTTTTTTTGTCCATTACATTATCTCTGCGATATTCGGGGCTGTCAATGTTGCCACAGCTGGCGGGTCCAATCAATGCCATCCTCACTTCGGTCGTGCATGCAGATTTCCCCAAGAATCCATGTAAATGTGTAAAGAAAAAAATCATGTTGTGGTGAATTCGTTTCGGTCTGTTTCCTCAGTGAAATTGACCATTAAACTCTGCGTCTGCATTGTTTGGGAGAGTCTGCGAGGTACCCACGATTTATTTATCGATTTCTGATTTTTTCCATATTGGTAGTTGCCAGTTGATGGTCGTCGATTTAATTATTGTCTTGACTTTTGCCAATTGATTGCTGCCCAATTAAATATTGTTTTCTGATTTTGGCATATCGGTAGTTGCCAATTGATGGCCGCCGATTTAACTGTTGTTTCTGATTTTTGCCAATTGAGCGTTGCCCAATTAATTATCATTTTTTAATTTTTTCCATATTGGTAATTGCTAGTTGTTAGCTGCCGAATTAATTATTGTTTTCTGATTTCTGCCTGAGAAATCAACCACGAATTGCCTGGGATGACAACGCGTGGCTGCTAAAATTTCTGTTTGCCTTAAGGTTGACTGCAAGATGCCTTTTGGAAGCTCTTCATCCGGAGGTCAGCGGATCCACTGTGTTGAGGTTGATAGCCCGAGCAGAAACTCAATCCTTACCTGAGTGGGATTGACCTTCTTTGTGTTGGGAGATAGTAAAGACACCTTCAACCCTAAAACTTTAAAAATGTATTTTTCCCGCATTTACGTTGGTGGTTAAATCTTTCATTAAGTTTTATTTTTCTAATGTGGAATAACTTATTAATATAATCATAACCAAAAAAACTCGGTAATGGTGATTTATTGTTGAAAAATAATGTTTTGTTGCTAGTGGTATAATTCTATTGATATGAAATTTAAAATGACCTAAGTTTTATTTAAAATGTTAAATCGAATAATCTTGAACCCTGAATAAATGATTATTATTAATATCAAACCTTAACCATAATGTTGTGAGGGCTTGACTCTTATTTCCTGCTTGTTAAAACAATGTCCTTGAAAGTATTATTGTGTGATAATAATTGTATTATTTACCACGAGACCATAATAAAAATTTACTTGTATATTGGTGAGTGTTAAATTTATGATTTATCCATTGAATAAATGAAAACTAATTGAATAGCGTAGATCAGTCAACACGTTTTGGTTCAATAACTCACTATATAGATTCTCTACATTTCATTAATTAAATAAAAAATATATTTCTTGTTATTCTTCATAATGAATGTCATATTATGTTCATGCTCACTTATACTTGAGTATTGTGAATTGATTGTTAGGTATAGTATAGTATTATGTGCCTTGAAAGTTTTTAAATTTTTATTCTCTTGCTAAATTGTGTTTAAATATTGCTTAACGGATGGATGATTCATAGGAGATTATTTTATTTGCACCATGACTGTATGGACGGTCTTGGGGTAGTGACTTCATCCGCCACTAAAAGGGTAATTTGTTGAACTTACCGGTGGATTAGTAATCAAATTCTCTTGTACCCTGGAATTTGTGTGATGTACGACTGATTCAAGGAACACTTCGCGCACTGATCATCGTTGATGTTATTGTCTTAGCATTTTTAGTTGGTTTGGATTATGTTGGGTTAGCGGGATGTAGAAACCTCCTTGTTCCTTAGAACAGTTGCCAGCCCTAAGACCCTAAATGGTCAAAATCGATGGGAAGCTGGGCTTGAGCATTGCTTATGTGTACTAGAGGTCCTAACCATTGCAGGGTAGGACAGATGGGTAGTTAGTCTTTTTATTTTCACCGGTTGGCTATCGCTCATTGCTTCCTGATGATTGATATGCGTCTTGGGTCGTTATGTGGTTGTCATTGTTGCATGCGACATGTTTGTCGTCGCATTGCTATGCAAAGTATAATATATTTATTTCCCTTGTACACACGCGCACACAAAAAAACTAAATATATTGCACTTGTTTTGAGAGGTCGATGTCGTGATGAACGGGAGGTTCGTTACATATGGTATCAGAGCGGGTTCAACCCGCGACTTGGGATCGCTACGGATTTCATTGACATGATTTGATTATACTGTTGCTAATCGAGTTGATTGTGTGCGTGTAGGCAATCATGGTTAGAGGACATCGCGGAGGCAGACGACGGGGTGCTAGGGGAGGAGGCGCGACGCCCCCAGTAGCATCCACGCCTGAGGGGTGTAACCCCCAGGGAGATGAGCAGGTTCTCGGACAGGAGCAGATAGTAGTTGGCGATGTAGTCGGAATGATGAGATCTTTTTAGTGCATGTCCGAGGCACTGATCAACCATTTGGACAGAGATGAGGCCAGAGCGCCGACACCCACTGAGGTTCCACCTCACACATTGGCTGTTTCTGGTAGCATTCACCGTGAACTCGAGAAGGTCAAATTTCCTGAGTTGTTTGGTGCCCCGGATGGCGCCGCCTCCGAGCCATGGTTGGAGAACATGGCGATGTGCTTCACACTTCCCGATTATACCTCCAACATGAAGGTCCACATGGCGGTCTGTCAACTGAAGGGGAGCGCTCTTCTATGGTGGAAGACGCTCTTACCGCGGTTGAGCATGGCCGTCGACAACGTGTCATGGGAACTATTCAAGGAACGGTTCTGAGAGAGGTACCTTTTAGAGGAATTCATTGAGAGTCATCTCAATGAGTTCAACGCCTTATGACAGGGAGGTCGTACGGTGCCCGAGTACGAGGCTCATTTTATGGAGTTGCTCCGATATGCTCCGCACGTTAACACGGAGAAAGGTCAACAGATTCGTGTTCGGCCATAATGACAACCTACGTGCAAAGGTTAGGATTTTGATGCCCCAAACTTTGCACGATGTCATCCAGAAGGCCCTCATAGCAGAGGAGGAGCTTATTAGTGGGGGTCAGACCAGGATTCCAGTAAGACCAACAGGGCAGGGTTCATCTAGAACCCAACAACACCAGACACCAGCGAGACATATGCCGGGATATCATGGCTTCCAAAGGGGATCCACATTCACTACACCTCGGCGACCGACGCCTCAACATCGGACACCTTATCGGGGACCACAACATCAGCAACAGTGTCGCCCATAGCAGCAACAGTTTAGGCATGTTCAACATAACAGACTAGGGTTCCAGGCCAGTGGGCCCTCATCTTCTACTTCGGGTTCCAGGCCAGTGGGCCCTCATCTTCTACTTCGGGTACCAGGACTACTGGGCCGAAGAAGGGGTGTTGGACATGTGGGGAGCCACACTACCAGTGTGACTGTCCTATGGAGAGGACCAGAGAGTCCAGATCAACAAGACCCACTACCATGGGAGATATGGGCAAGGCCCATCGGATTCATGCAGCGGTGAATAACCGCCAAGCAGAGCATCAGTCGACTGTGCTTGAGACGAAAGGTATTGTCGCTGACCAGACCCTTAGTATTTTGATAGATCCTGGTGCTACCGAGAGTTTCATTTCTAGTGCAGCGCTAAAAAGGATTAAGGTAAAGGCAGTCGAACATGACGAGTTTAGCTTCGTAGAGATGGCTTCGGGAGCCAAACAGAAGGTTGGAGGAAAGGTTACGAGCTGTGCCCTTAACCTGGGAGAGTTTGTCACAAGGGCCAACCTATACGTCACGATCCTAGGATCTTATGATGTCGTGATTGGTATGGATTAGTTGGAGTCGCATGAGGCAATACTGAACTGTAAGACAAAACAATTGAGCTTGGTCGATGATGAGGGACAAAGACATGTGATTGTAGGCTAGAACGATGGAGTTTCCCTAAGGTTCATCTCTTCCTTACAACTACGGAAGAGTATGCGCAAGGGGTGCAAGGTTTATGCGATGCTTGCGTTAAACGAGAAGGGAGTAGTAGAAGGTCTAGAACACCTTCCAGTGGTGACAAAGTATGCAGACGTGTTTCTAAAAGAGTTACCTGGGATGCCGCCGGAGAGAGAATTGGATTTTACCATAGACCTAAAACCGAGGACTGAACCGATAACAAGAACGCCTTATCGAATGTCGACTCCAGAGTTACAAGAGTTGAAAATGAAACTGAAGGAGTTGCTGGACCTAGGACTGATACGTCCTAGTGTGTCACCGTGGGGTGCACCTGTTATTTTCATACGAAAGAAGGACGGATCGTGGAGGCTTTGCATTGAATACCGTCAACTGAACAAGGCTACGATCAAGAATCAATATCCATTACCGAGAATTGATGATCTGTTCGATTAAATGAAGGGTGCAACGATGTTCTCCAAGATCGATTTGCGATTAGGGTATCACGAGTTACGGATCAAGGAGGATGACGTCCCTAAGACCGCATTTAAGACAAGGTTTGGACATTACGAGTTTACTGTTTTACCGTTTGGACTGACAAACGCCCCAGGGGTATTTATGAGTTTGATGAACAGGGTATTCCGCGAGTACTTGGAAAAGTTCGTCCAAGTGTTCATTGATGATATTTTGATTTACTCTCGTACGACGGAGGAGCATGACCAACACTTGCGCTCGGTACTAAAGTGTCCGCGAGAGCACAAATTGTATGGGAAGTTGTCCAAATGCTCTTTTTACCAATCGAGGATTCACTACTTAGGGCATGTCATCTCCGGCGAAGGCATCGCCGTGGATCCAGCCAAGGTCGAGGCTATTATGAAATGCCCTGCGCCGACGAATGACACGGAAGTGCGTAGATTTATGGGTTTAGCAGGATACTATCGACGGTTCATTAAGGGATTTTCAAAGATAGCAAATCCGATCACAGAATTGTAGAAGAAAAACAAGAAGTTTGTTTGGACTGAGAAATGCACGGAAGCATTTCGGAGGCTTAAGGAGTTGTTGACAACCGTGCAGATACTAAAAGTCCCTGACATGGACGCAGACTTCTTGGTATGCATAGACGCATCCAAGGAAGGCTTAGGCAGAGTCTTGATGTAAGACAGACGAGTAATCGCTTACATTTCAAGGAAACAGAGAAGGCATGAAGAGAACTACGCGACGCACGATTTGGAGTTATTAGCCATCGTATATGCCTTGAAGGTTTCGAGACACTACCTTGTTGGATGAAAATTTGAACTAAAGACTGATCATTGTGGAGTACAAGACATTTTTACGCAAAGCGACCTGAACGCGTGACAACGTCGTTGGTCGAAATTGCTTAGCGAGTACGACTTTGAGATTACTTACATAAAGGGAACAATGAACCGAGTGGCATATGCTTTGAGTCGGAGGCCACACATCTTTTTGGTGTTGCCTCTTTAGAGGAATCTACGTGAAAATATTCTAACTTTACAATGTGATGACGACTGGTACAAAGAGGTCGAGGGTTTTATCGGACAAAACACAATGATGGTACCACGATATGAGGGATTTTCATTTGATAGCGATGGTTTATTGAGGTTTAAAAGTTGTATTTACGTACTGCCAAATGACGAGTTGAGGATGTTGATCCTGAGCGAGGCTCATAGAGCAGTTTACATGGCTCACCTAGGAGTCACGAAGATGAGGGCAGACCTTAAACCCTTATTCTTCTGGAAGGGAATGAAGGCAGACATAGTCAACTATGTGGCCAGATGTCTAGAATGTCAGTAGGTAAAGGCTGAACATAGACACCCAGGAGGATTACTTCAACCACATGCCATTTCGAAATCGAAAAGGGAGGTTATTTCGATGGATTTTATTGTTGGATTGCCACTGACGGCAAGGAGACATGACTTGATCTTCGTAGTAGTAGACACCCTGATGAAGAGTGCTCACTTTATTCTTGTGCATACGACGTATCAGGCACCTGACATAGCTAGAGTTTTCATCAGTGAGATTGTGAGGCTGCATGGCGTGCCTAAGAAGATTATATCCGATCGAGGATCGATGCTTACTGGACGATTTTGGACGAGTTTCCAAGAGGCCTTGGGAACCCAACTTAACTTTAGTACTACGTATCACCCGGAGACTGACGGGCAGAATAAACGAACGAACCAAACCTTGGAGGACATGTTGTGCATGTACGTTATGGACCAACAAAAGCGTTGGGAAGAATTCTTGCCACTAGTGGAGTTCGCTTACAACAACAGTTACCAGAGCACCACTAAGATGGCGCCTTTCGAGTTTCTTTACGGACGACCGTGTCGGATGCCCTTGAGTTGGGATCGGCTTGAGGATAGGGTCCTGGTGGGACCTGAAGCGATCCAAGAAATGGAAGAGCAAATGCAGACAATAAGACAAAGGATTAAAGAAGCGCAGGATTGATAGAAGAGTTATGCCGATGCACACTGTGTCGACCGTAGTTATGAGGTCGGTGATCGAGTATTCTTGCATGTTAAACCGCACAAGAGTTCAATCAAGTTTGGGAAGGGAGATAAACTCTCTCCTAGGTTCGTGGGACCTTTCGAGATTGTGGAGAGAAAGGGGCCCGTGGCCTATCGACTAGCCTTACCTGATTCTTTGAGGCGTATGCACGGTGTTTTTCATGTATCTGTTTTGAGACATTATATTAGTGATCCTACACATGTTATTGACATGAGTTCCTTGTAGGTATCGGATGAGGGAGCGCTCACGACTGAGCCAGTATGCATCTTAGATCATCGCGTTCGACACTTATGATGTCGAACGGTAGATTAGGTCAAGGTACAGTGGGACAATTATAGTCTGCACTCGGAAACCTGGGAGGACACATATGATATGCGCCAGCCGTTTCCATTTTTGTTTGATAGATAGACATATGATATTGTGATACACTTATTTCGGCATTTATACTGTGAAACTTTGGGACGAATTTTAGACCAAGAGGGGGTGTATGTAACATCCCGCTCTAGCGCATTGAGTGAACTTATTCTTTGAGGACACTTGCTTGCAAGTGATCCAGATTATTATGATATTAAAACATTTGTCTTTGATTATGATGCGTCATGGGTAGATGACATGTTGTTTTACTACATTGACATAGACAGGTGCTATTGACTCGGTTTTATTGAGTGTGAATGGTTTTGGACCTTGAGGATGCTGAGGCATCGATGGAACCCCTTGGACTCCGGATCGAGTCAGGGAGTGTGCCATTGGGGTTTGATTGATTTACTGTGGTATTAATACATTTGATTAGATGATATGATGTGGACATCTTCTGACATGATTTGTTGATGATGCAGGCTGACGATAGCTTGCCGACCAGACTCACATATGGAGTAAAGGGGTCACACACGACTACCAGAGAGGTTGAGGGAGAGGTGTGGTCAGCAGCCCTGCCACAGCCTACTAGCGCTCCTGCCGTGGCTCGAGTTGTAGGTTAACGATTACCTAGTTCGAGAGGACCCACGATGCCGTGAGGGAAGATTGCGATAGTCGCTCACGATGATTCTAAGGGGCGCACAATAAGTCAGGGGCCTTATTCCTTAGAAGCCCTTAGTCTCCCACAAGTTCACCTGGCGGAGTGTTGACTCCAATGGTTATTGATGTATACCAATTAGTCAAGAGGTGAGTGGCACCCTTGGAGCACGTAGTGCATCCTGAAGGGCATGTCGCGCAATGGAAAAGATGAGGCAAGTGGCACCCTTGGAGCACCTTGTGCATCCTGAAGGGCATGTCACGTTGATGATGATAGAGAGAGGAACCTAGATGGCCCTAAGACAGACAACACATTAAGAAATTTTAAAACAACTTCCCTAATTAAATGTTGCCCAGTTCAAAATCTAAGTTCTAAGTCTAAAACTTCTCTAGGGGTAAAATTTTGTCTACCCTTAAGAAAATATACATATAAAAATAAAATAATAAAATTTAAACTAAAAACCACTTAAGTAATAGTTTTGGTCTTCATAAATTTTTGGGGTAAAATGAAGAGAGTAAGAAATTAATTAAAATCAGTGGATATAAAATGTCAAGGAGAAATTAATTTATTTTAACTTTTGATAATTTAAAAAGGTACTAAATTAACAATAAAAGTAAAAAGAGGATAATTTGCACAACTGTCTTTTCTAGCTCAAATAAAAAGGAAGGAAGGAAATGTAAAAATTAGGAAATTAGGGAAAGGAGGTAACCTAAAGAGGGAAAGAGGGGAACTCATGGTAAAAAGCGGGAAACCAACTTAGGAAAGAATCGACATTTAAGAAACTTCTAATTTTGAATTGATTTAGCAATTTCCTTTTAGGGAAAGCTTTTAAAACCTGTAAGGGAATCTAGGGACACCTAGGAGTAAATTTAGGAGTAACTCTAGGTGGGTGAGGGAAATGAGACAATAAATAAATTAAAGAAAATAATTATTGGAGGAAAGTGGGGGATGGATGACACTTGTATGAAGGAGAATTTTTAGAAGGTTTTTATTAAAACTTAAAATTTAATGAGATTTAGGGAAAGAATGGAAGTTCTAAAACTCTATAAAAGAGAGGGAGGAGAAGGAAGAAGGGATCGACTGTTAGTGTAACGTTACGCTGTCGGATTAGTGACTTGACTGATTTACTTATGGGAGTTGGGATTTCCCAGCTCGGAGAGGAGTGGTAGCTCGACGTTGCGAGGTGAGCTGGGAGCTAGACGTACCATCTGGATAGTGTGTGGCCCCTTTGCGTCTCGAGGAGCTAAGGGGGAAGCAGTGTACCCCTAGCGTTGGCTGGGAGGTATCGGTGAGGTCTCGGTGGTAGACGAGTAGGATTTGCACGGAGCGCGCAGACGTCACCCGGAGCAGGCGAACATGCAACGGTATGTTTTTTTTTGGTTGATTGATAGAATGTTGTAGGATGTATGTTTTAGATCTGCTTGCGTTTGAGTAGGTAAACTGTTTTCCTTAGCTGAATGATTATCTTGCTTCCTTGATGTTTATTTCTCTGCGCCTTGACTGATAGAAGCCTGCGGTCCTTTCGACGAGTTACCCATATGACCCGGGTGTTCTCTTACTGATGACACCATTTCTTTATGATTAGTATCCCGAGAAAAGAAAAATTTACATACATATATATATTGTCTTCGATTTGCATTTGGTTTCTTGTTGGATTGACTTGTTTTTATCACTTCTGCGATTGGTTTTATGTAGGGATGAAAGATATCTTACCTCTGAGTTTGTAATTGGGCAATAGATATATAGTATTGCCTCTGCCATTAAGATTGGGAAATGATGTAAAAAGAAAATTTACTACAACGAATGTAAATTGTGATAATCGTAAACCTTAACTCTGCCTTTATATTAATGGATAATTAGCTCCGCGCTTGCAACCTTGATGACCAACGAATTGCTTATCCTCTGCAATTTTTTTTATTTTTTATTACAATATACCTTGCATCATTTCGCCGATTGTGCGAGGGCAATTTTACTAATTCTGATATTAAATATTTTACAATTTCATCTGCACTGCCACATTGTTCCACTGTAATTTCTGAGGTGGCTATCATCTTACCAGGGCATTTTCACTGCACTTTATTTATTTGGTATAGTTCTAGTTTCCCTTTTTCCTGAGTGAGTTTTTTTTTTTCCTGAGCGAATTTACACCTGGGGTGAACTCTTTTGAGCGTTTTTCCTTGCCTTATGTCTTCATCACTTAACTGGCTTTCCGTTGATACATGTTCCATACTTGTGATTGCGGCATTTGCTAAATTTGTGGTTACCTTCCTACCTTAATACCAACTCCCGAGACGTCAGTCGTGTCGACTCTTCAGAAGATGAGATCACCCTTATCACGACAACTCAGAAGATTTAACACACTCTAATTTTTAGGTCTCGTTCAAATGTCAAACAAGCAACATAACGTTCTATGAAAATTTTGCTTGGACATAATTTTTTTTTCGTCCATTACATTATCTCTGCAATATTCAGGGCTGTCAATGCTGTCTCAGCTGCCGGGTCTGATCAATGCCATCCTCACTTCGGTCGCGCATGCATATTTCCCCAAGAATCCGTGTAAATGTGTAAAGAAAAAAATCACGTTGTGGTGAATTCATTTCGGTCTGTTTCCTCGGTGAAATTGACCATTAAACTCTACGTCTGCGTTGTTTGGGAGAGTCTGCAAGGTACCCACGATTTAATTATCGATTTCTGATTTTTGCCATATTGGTAGTTGCCAGTTGATGGCCGACGATTTAATTATTGTTCTGACTTTTGCCAATTGATCGCTGCCCAATTAAATATTGTTTTCTGATTTCAACATATCGGTAGTTGCCAGTTGATGGCCTCCGATTTCACTGTTGTTTCTGATTTTTGCCAATTTATCGTTGCCCAATTAATTATCGTTTTCTGATTTTTTCCATATTGGTAATTGCCAATTGTTAGCTACCGAATTAATTATTGTTTTCTGATTTTTGCCTGAGAAATGAACCACGAATTGCCTGGGATGACAGCGCATGGCTGCTAAAATTTTCGTTTTCCTTAAGGTTGACTGCAAGATGCCTTTTGGAAGCTCTTCATCCTGAGGTCAGTGAATCCACTGTGCCGAGGTTGATAGCCCTGGCAGAAACTCAATCCTTACCTGAGTGGGATCGACCTTCTTTGTGTCGGGAGATAGTAAAGACACCTTCAACCCTAAAACTTAAAAAATGTATTTTTCCCGCATTTACGTTGGTGGTTAAATCTTTCATTAAGTTTTATTTTTCTAATGTGGAATAACTTATTAATATAATCATAACCAAAAAAACTCGGTGATGGTGATTTATTGTTGAAAAATAATGTTCTGTTGCTAGTGGTATAATTCTGTTGATATGAAATTTAAAATGACTTAATTTTTATTTAAAATGTTAAATCGAATCTTGAACCCTGAATAAATGATTATTGTTAATATCAAACCTTAACCATAATGTGGTGAGGGCTTGACTCTTATTTCCTGCTTGTTAAAACAATGTCCTTGAAAGTATTATTGTGTGATAATAATTGTATTATTTACCACGAGACCATAATAAAAATTTACTTGTATATTGGTAAGTTTTAAATTTATGATTTATCCATTGAATAAATGAGAACTAATTGAATAGCGTAGATCCGTCAACATGTTTTGGTTCAATAACTCACTATATAGATTCTCTACATTTCATTAATTAAATAAAAAATATATTTTTTGTTATTCTTCATAATGAATGTCATATTATGTTCATGCTCACTTATACTCGAGTATTGCAAATTGATTGTTAGGTATAGTATAGTATTATGTGCCTTGAAAGTTTTTAAATTTTTATTCTCTTGTATTTAAATATTGCTTAATGGATGGATGATTCATGGGAGATTATTTTATTTGCACCATGACTGTATGGATGGTCTTGGGGTAGTGACTTCATCCGCCACTAAAAGGGTAATTTGTTGAACTTACTGGTGGATTAGTAATCGAATTCTCTTGTACCCTGGAATTTGTGTGATGTACAACTGATTCAAGGAACACTTCGCGCATTGATCATCGTTGATGTTATTGTCTTAGCATTTTTAGTTGGTCTGGAATATGTTGGGTTAGCGGGATGTAGACACCTCCTTGTTCCTCAGAACAGTCACCAGCCCTGAGACCTTAAATGGTCAAAATCGATGGGAACCTGGGCTTGAGCGTTGCTTATGTGTCCTAGAGGTCCTAACCATTGCAGGGTAGGATAGATGGGTAGTTAGTATTTTTATTTTCGTCGGTTGGCTATCGCTCATTGCTTCCTGATGATTGATGTGAGTCTTGGGTCATTATGTGGTTGTCACCGTTGCTGTAACGACCTCCTCGTTACGACAACCATTCTAGTAACAGGTGCAATTTTTTTTTCTTTAAGGTGTGTGCGCGCGTGTAGAAGTAACAACACACTTAACTGTACGACGCCACTCGACAACCAACAATACACAACCATGACGTTCAACACAAGAAGACTGAAAGCACAGAACGAGTAACTGCCAATATACGACCATAGGCACAAGGCGCACAACACAAACAGTAAGAGATTTTGGGGGCGCACAGTAAGAACACAGAGGGAAGAATCCATGGTGTTAGGGTTACTATTTCTACACAGGAAAGCAAGGCGTTTAGTCTTATGTCTTCTTGAAAGAATATTAGACAGGCTCCTGGCCGACTGCTCAGGCATAAACTAGTAACCCGACCTAGAACAAGACGCAAGCAAGGCGAACACAACAAGACGACCCCGACATATCACAGTGACAACAAGCAATAAATGCCCCTAGACATAAGGCGTACAACTAGCAGCTGTAAGCAGAAAACGACACCAGGTGTTAAGTACAGTACGGTCACAGAAGGAAGAATCCAACAGTAGAGTTTACTATTTCTGCACAGAAAAGCAGGGCTTTTAGTCTTATGTCTTCTCGAAAGAAGATTAGACAGGCTCCTGGCCGACTGCTCAGGCAGAAACTAGTAATCTCTGTCAGGTGTGTCGCAAGAGTGGAAACCCTGCCTTGAAAGGGCCCGAGACTCTTGATACGGCACTGGATTCTTTACGCAGAAAAACCACACACAGACAGGTCTCCTAAAGCTACCAGGGCGTGACTATATCCCGCCCGACTCAAGCAGACTAGGAAAAATAACGATCTTGTCCAAGTACAACAACAACTCAAGACAACCACTAACTCTACGGACGCGCGAGTCCGAAGGACTCCGACAATGACCAATCAAGTTAAGACAGGGTAGTTCCCACGACTCAGGGCATTTAATACTGGCCCAAATACTCCCTTGAACTCCATGAGTAGACGAGATACCCAGCCCAACCGTTTAGGAATGTAAATTTAGTAATCACAGATTCTGCCATTACCATCTTAGTAATCCAAGGTACTTGTTTCTAGGACCTTATTTTTATAACCATCCGTAACCAAAGTTTTAATCGTATTAAGATAAGTCCACAATGCCATATTTTTCATAAAATACCTAACACAAAAATTTGCACCTTAATTTATAATGACATATATTACCCTTACATAATTCAATATAAAAATATCATCACATTGATAAATAACATCATGGTTGAAGATATCAATAAACCATCATATTTACAAATGACAAGATATAACAATTACAATATTTAAAATGACATTATTTAAATAACAATATTTTATAAGGGACCCTATATAAAGATATTTAAAAAGGTCAGATCTAAGGTATCAACATTTAAAAAGGACAAAAATAACCTCATAATTAAATTATTGGTCCCTAATGTCAATATCAATAGTTTACACTAACGTTATAATAAGGTAGCCATATCATTTCACTTCTAATTACAATAACATTGAAATATAAAAAGGTCATACATTTCAACTCTAACCTTGCAATTTGTTCATATGGTAAGAACAATGCAATTTCATATTTCAAACAATGTATTACAATTACGAAATTATAAATAAGTATTCATTGACATATGTATGCCATAACATTTTTCCTTTCATGCTGTAGCAAAAATATAGGTATTTTTCTTCTTTGTTGAACTAAACTTGGTAGTGAAATTTAAATAACAAATGACGAATATTAATAATAAAATAACCATTTAACTAAAATGAGGAATAACAATCTGAAAAGCAAAGATCATGACTATTCTTTTTAGTTGACACAATCCATTTTTAACCAACAACGACGATAGATAATAAATAACAACTTAGCATTAATGAGAATAAAAATCAAATCTGGGAAGTAGTGGTTATGATGATTCTGCTCCAGTTGTCAGAATTCGATTATTAACCCTTGGTAAGTCCCATGCTAACCCCTTAACTATTGCCCACAACAACGACATTCTCATTTCCATGAAACGAAGACCAAACTGCCATTTACATTACCAGGACTAAAGGTGTCAGCTGGGAGCATTACACTCCATCAACATTACCATGAACACTGAGGGTATAAAAAAAAAGGGGTTGGCGTTCCGTATACAACGATATTTATATTACGCATGGCGTACAGTAATATTACAAGTGCAGTAATGGCCCGGGCATTAGCGTTCTGTATACCAGCTCAAGTAAACGACTGAGTGTATCAATTCGTTGAGAGATGGCCAACAAATCGCAGAGGGTACCAACAGAGAATCCGCAGAAAATCATGCCTCGCAGACCTCCTTAAGGAATTCTCTAGATTATGCTAATCAATTGCAGAGGTAAATGCCCAAAAAGTATCAAGAGAACGCCCACAGTCCCCCAAAACAAAAATGCCACTGTATGTAAAAGAAAAATGCCACTGTACAAATTACCCAATACAAACGCCACTGTATGAAAAAGAAAACGCCAGAAAATGCCCAAATATATCCATGGAAAAAACGCCCAAGACATCAGTGGCAAAAACGCCCAAGATAACAGCAAAACGCAGACCATTAAACCTTTAAAACGCAGATCAAAGACGCCCAGAATATTTTCAGTAAGACACGGACCATTTAAGCATTTAAAACGTAGATCAAACGCCCCAAATAATTACCCTGAGTTCCATTTAAAACGCCCAACCACAAATGTAAAACGCAGTTCAACCGCCCAAATATCATTAAAAAAAAACGCAGATTATTAAGCATGTAAAACACACTGTATATGAAACGCCCAATATAACAGTATACAAACGCCCAATAGAATAGTTGCCCACTATGCATACTAAAAACGACCAATGCAAGCCATGCTCATTGTGTGTAAATAAAATCGCCCCAAAAATATATCAGTGGAAGCCATTTAATCAACGCCCAAGATAGACCAGTAAGATGCAGATCCTCAACGCCCAACACTTACAGTGCATGCGATAAAAAAAACGTGTTCTATCATTAACCACAACAATGAATTACAAAAATGAAATTCCAGAATTCCACATTCAATAACAATTTCCCCAAACAAATTCTCAGAACTACGTCGCAGAAAACATTCCTACGAAATCGCCGACAGAGTTTTTCAGTAACACAATATACAGTCCTAAATTATAACAACAATCATTTTATACAGTCCAGGACGTTGAAATAAAAGGGTACAACAACAATATTAAAAATTACACATTCCAACACCATCATTTAAATTGCACAGTCCAGAATTACGGCATAATGATTTTATACAGTCAGAGCGATGAATAAAGGGGAATATACAACATCAATAACATTAAAATTTCCGAATATAAAAATGCATTCTACTTCACCAATAAAAATCATACCGTTGCCTCGCGCCCGCTTCGGAAGACGTCCCGCGCTCCGTGCCGCGTCCCGCTCGCCGACCGTAGAGACCTCACCGATACCTCCCAGCCAATCGCAATGGTACTCTGCTTCCCCTTTAGCCCCCCGAGCCGCAAAGGGGCCACACAAGATCCAGAAATAAGCCTAGCTTCTCAGCTCGCCTCCCAGGCTGAGCTACCACTCCAATACAGCTGAGATAAACCCAACTCCTCACAAGCAATCCGTCAAGCCACAATCCGGCAGCGTAACGTTATGCTAACCGTTCATCCCCTCTACTTTCTTTTCCCCTTCTTTTATAGAAATTTGAGACCCACCTACTTTCCTAAATCATTATTAATTAAATTTTTATGACAAACCTCTAAAAATTCACTGTCGTCCAAGTGTCACTAATCCCCACGGTTCTCCAAAAATTCATTTCTTTTTAATAATTAAAAGACTCAATTCCCTCACCCCCCCTTTAATCGCTCCTAAAATCACTCCTAGGGTTCCTAGATCCCCTCTCATGCTTTTAATAACTTTCCTAAAATGAAGTTTCTGATTTTTAGTAACTCCTTAAATGCTGATTCCTTTTCGCTTTTTACCCTATGTCTCCTACTTTCCAATATTAAGTTTCCTTTA
>ML801697.1:324153-334220 GCA_009831015.1 Picea engelmannii | reverse complement strand
GGGAGACTAAGGGCTCTAAGGAATAAGGCCCCCGCCTTATTGCGCGCCCCTTAGAATCATCGTGAGCGACTGTCGCAGTATGCCCTCACGGCATCGTGGATCCTCTCGAACTAGGTAATCGTTAACCTACAGTTCGAGCCACGACGGGAGTGCTAGTAGGCTGTGGCAGGGCTGTTGTCCACACCTCTCCCTCAACCTCTCTGGAAATCATGTGTGGACCCTTTACTCCATATGTGAGTCTGGTCGGCAAGCTATCGTCAGCCTGCATCATCAACCATTATGTCAGAACATGTCAACAACATATCATCAAATCAATAAATATCATGGTAATAAATCAACTCAAATATCACACTCCTTGACTCAATCCAGAGTCCAAGGGTTCCGTCGATGCCTCTGCATCCTCCAGGTCAAAGACCCTGCACACTCAATAAGACTGAGTCAATAGCACCTGTCTACATCAAGTAGTAAAACATCATGTCGTCTATCAGAACGCATCATAATCAAGCATAAATGTATTAATATCAGAAAAGTCCAGATCACTTGCGAGCAAGTGTCCTCAAAGAATAAGTTTTGTAAGTGCACCAGAGCGGGATGTTACAGTTGCATGCGACATGTTCGTTGTCGCGTTGCTACGCAGAGTATAATATATTTATTTCCCTTATACACACGCACACACAAAAAAATAAATATATTGCACTTGTTTTGAGAGGTCGATGTCGTGACGAATGGGAGGTTCGTTACATGAGAGTCTACACAGCATAAAGAAGAAAAAATTAAAATCACTTGTATTAAAACTGGACTTGAGGAAGGCATATGACTGCATCAATTGGGATCATTTAAGATTGACCCTATTGAAAGTGGGTTTCGGGATCCAGATGACAAATTGGATCATGAGTTGCGTTACTTCTTCTTCATTTGCAGTTTTACTCAATGGTGAGGCCACAAATTTCTCCAGAAGCGGCAGGGGATTGCAGCAAGGTTGTCCTTTATCTCCATTGCTTTTTATCCTGGTTATGGAAGGTATCAGTCTATTACTAAAAAATAGTATTGGTGAAGGCACTCTAACAGGTATAAAAGTATCTAGAATGATTAAAATTCTTCATCTACTATTCATGGATGATGTACTAATTATGACAAAGGCTAATTTACGAGAATGGAGGGAAATCGAAAAAATTATCAGTTTATTCTGTAAAGCTTTGGGACTAATCGTAAATCAATCAAATACTACTGTACATTTTGAAGGCCTTTCGGATGTTGAACTTGCTCCTTTCAAGACCTTTCTTCCTTATACCTTTAGCGATCTCTCTATCGATTTCAGATATCTAGGATACTTTCTAAAGACTGGGGCTCACATGGTAGACGATTGGGATTGGTTAGTGGCCAAATTAACAAAGAAGATCGGATTATGGTGTAACAGGTGGATTTATTTGGGAGGTAGATACATTCTAGTAAAAACAGAGCTGGAAGGTCAACATGTTTATTGGATGTCTATGGAAGCTATCCCACGCTCTATATTAAATAAGATAAAAAAACTAATGTTTCACTTTCTCTGGAACGATCATAAAGATACATAGCAGTATCATCTCTGTAGTTGGGATACTCTTTCCAGACCAAAGAAAAATGGTGGTTGGGGGTTCCGAAACCTTGTACATTTTAATACGACCTTGACAGTTAATACTCTATGGCGGGTCTTGTCACATGACAAAATATGGCATAAGGTATCAATGGATAAATATTTTCCAAACATAACTGTTATTAATTGGTTCAGGCTGGCTTCTCATAAGCAATGTTATGTGTCTAGAATCTGGGCTATTCTTACATGATCTGTACATGTTATCACCCATTGGCTCAGTTGGCGTCCAGGATCGAGACATCTCATATCCATTGGAAGAGATCAGATCTTAGGCATAGGCGACATATCCTTCCTCTCGGAAGAGATTATTACTCATTTAAGTCAGAAAATGATCATTGTTTTGGCGCAAGCCACTGTTTCCCGAGATCCCATTACTATTTAGAGATTTGGATACGTAGTGATGTATTGGGCTTATCGGGAAATCTAGTTGTAGTTTAAAAAATCTATTGTAAAGAGCTTATAGGTGCCGGTGTATCACTCATTGATACAAATGATACATTGCTTTGGACCAGAGGCGATTCTTCTGGAAACATCACAGTTAAAAATATATATTCTGCCCTTATATCTACTCAGAATTTTCCGATTTGGCGTGGATGGAAAGTTAATTTATGGAAATGGAATCTCTGACTGAAGATAAAATTATTTATCTGGATGGCAGCATAAAATAGGATCCTATCTTGGGACGTCCTACAAAAAAAAGGATGGGAGGGACCTGGTATATTCTTTCTATGCAAACTCAGTTCTGAAGATAACAACCACCTTTTCCTTCATTGCACTTTCACTGAGACAGTTTGGGCCAGAATTACACATTTTCTACAAATTAAGAAATCTTGGGAAGGAACTTCACTTAATGAATGTTTAGACTCCTGGACAAAGGACAAGACTGTTTCAAAAAATATTGCTGCTCTTACCTGTTGGTTCATATGGCTTGAGAGAAACAAAGTAGTTTTTGATGAGAAATCTCCTTCAGTTTGGGCAATGGTATATAGGACACTTGGATTGCTCAACATGCTTCCTCAATCACAAAAATTGATCTCCATAAGAACGGGCCCAATCACACAGAATGATGGTTTTACTATTGCTTGTTTTGATGGGGAGTCTATAATAGGTGGCTTGATATGTGGAGCTGGGGGCGTCATCAAATTTTCAAAGACGATTGTATACAGATGGTTTATCAACTACAAGGAAGGAACAAACACAAAATCCGAGCTTATGGGAGCATGGGCCACTCTTACACTAGACAATCATTTGAATATTCAAAAGTTACAGATAATGGGGGACTCAAAGGTTTTTATTGATTGGCTAAATCACAAAGGAAATTTACAAGCTATTGACATAAAAGGATGGAAGCGTAGAACAATGGAATTGACTACTTTATTTCAAGGAATTTGCTTTCATCATATAATCAGGGAATTCAATAAGGAGGCTGATCGATTATCAAAACAAGCTCTCTTGGAGCCGAAAGGAAGATTGACATACTTCACTTGGGAAATAGGGACGGTCGGTCCTCAAAATCATATAAAAAGTTTTTAATCCCTCCTTTGTTTGAGTCTGATAAGGATGTTGGTACATGTATCCAATTTGTTTTTGATATATTTGAGGAGATGAACTACTTTAAATGTTAGCATTAACTATGCTCAATGGTTTTGTATAAGGTCTTTTTTGGATAGTCATTTGTGCCAAAATAGTGTCTAGCTGGATCAACAGAGATCAATTTTGATCAAGGATCCTTGAAGATGTAAAAAACATTATGCACTAATATAATTTTGAGCGAATTTTCTATTGGAAAAAAAGTAGGTACAAAAGGGAAAACACAACCAAGTCAACATATAATGATATATATGACAATCAATTGATCAAAATATAATGCACTTGATAGGGATCACAACTATATAGCCCTTGTTAAATGTGTGTTCAATGTTCGATCCCTATTTCAATATATTTTTACTTCTTCTAAGATTTTTACATATAAATTACTTAAATAGTATTTAATAGGTTTTCATATTTCCATAACAATAATATAGATAATGCATTAAACTTGCATGATTGGCTACCTCTCAAGTCACTTTGCTATATATTTATAAAAACAACATTAGATAAACATAATGTAGTTTAAATATTTGACTTCTTGAACCTTTTTCTTTAATGTTTTTTGGTAGTTTTGTCTAAAGTCCAGTTTGAAATTTAGAAGAATTGTTGAAATTGCAAATATCTATTGTTGAGTTTACACAATATTGGTAGATTAGGGGCTTTTCAAGGCATTGAATCTATCTATGCATTCAAAATGCAATTTGAATAATCGAAAATTGCAATTTTACCAATAATTGCTTAACCAGTTTAAAGTGATAATTTCAAAAAAAAACTCAAAAAAATCTAATGTTTAGATTTGTCCCATAAACATGGATACTAGATTTTGATTATATCAATGAGAAAATATGAAAAATGACATTAATTATTAATGTATATTACTTATACTCAAGTATATATAACCATGCTTAAAGTTCAGTTTTGCCTAAATGATCATTTATTATGTACATTAAATTTAAAATGAGTACAATTTTTCTAAAAATAAATAGACTAAAATATCTATGATAATCTTGAATATCTATTGATTAAATTGGAAATATTTAATAATAAAACTTGTCTTATATCTACTAATTAAATTGGAAATATTTAATAATAAAACTTGTCCTTTCTTTTAGATGAAAAACTTTTATAATGCAAACTAATAAAAAATAGGTCATATATTTACTTTGGTATAAAAATATAGAGTCGTATTTATGTAATAATTTTTTTTAAATGAATAATTGTTAAATATATTTGATATTTTTTATAACAAATTTTGGATTATAAATCATTTACAAATATATTATACATGCTATAATACAACACAAATCATAATTGAACAACTTTTTATGTAAATAATAAAAAATGTTTTATGATGTGTATTTACTTTGAGATGAATTTATATTGCATAAATATTTTCAAAATGAATCTTTTTAGATGTATTTGACTTATTTAATTTGTCACAAATTTTGCATCATAAACTATTAATTAGAATCATTATATATGTTAATGCAATAAAATAACTTATTGTGTTTACCATAAATAAGGAGAAAACATTAATTAGAATAATTATATATGTTAATGCAATAAAATAACTATTAATTAGAATCATTATATATGTTAATGCAATAAAATAACTTATTGTGTTTACCATAAATAAGGAGAAAACATTAATTAGAATCATTATATATGTTAATGCAATAAAATAACTTAATGTGTTTACCATAAATAAGGAGAAATTTAGGTGTTCCCATCTCTAATTTGATCTTCTTGTAAGTTCCACACCATCCTTGCCACTTTGTACACAGGGTGACTTTAAATATATTCATATTAGTGACAACTTCCTCTTTTAACCTTTGATAATTCCTCCACTATAGTGCCCATGTAAGTCTTAATGCAGTGTAACTATGCCATTTTTGGGTTCTTTATCACTTAAGTATAATCATCCATTACCCAATTTTCATTGTTGACTTCTCCAAGTTCACCATTTAAGATTCTATTTAATAAAAACAAATAATTATTATTTTTTTAAATACTTAATAAATCCAAAATTAAAATAAAATTATTTTTTAATAATTATTTCAAAATATATATACAAGTTGACACATTTATCTTTCCTTAAACTAATAAGCTTTTTATAATACCATATACTTAATATAAATTTATATTATAATTTTATATTTAACATTGTTGTTGAATATGAGAAAACCTATTACTAAATAATTAACTTGTTCAAAAATTTGTTTTATAAAGTTTAATTGATTTTTTTCTTTATCCTTCACAAACATCATTGATCTTAAAATTCACAATCTCATTCTATACATTATTGTGCATTATGGTGAAACTAATGTCTTGCACATAAGTTGGTCCATTGTTCTCAAGATTATATACATCCAACTTTCAAACAATTACTAGTAAGATTACATATTAGATTTGTACCAACCTCTAAAACTATATTTTTTAATATTCTCATACTAGGTCTTACTTAGATCTTACTTAGGTTTTATGTCTCTCAAGTTCATGTTATTGCATATTATCATTTACCTTTATTTATTTATTTTGCTATTTATTTATTTATTTTGCTACATGGTATGAAAATCACCATTAAATACCATTCCAATTATTATTAATAATTAAGAAACTATTAAATACCATTAAAAATATATATACACAATGCACACACAATTAAATAATTTAAAAACTATTAAATACCATTATAAAAATACATATACAACTAATTGAAATAAAAATAATACACACAATTAACACTAATAAGAATAATGTTCAATATTAATTGTAATATGAATAATGTTCAATAATTAACAACACATACATAAACACACAAATTCCCATTATATAATAGTTTATTATCATTGACATAAATCAATATTAAAATTCAAACAATAGACAATAACGTCACAATTCTTGGTTTAATAAGAATGCAAGCATTTAGGTCATATATAGATAATTTTTATATTGTATATCAATGAAAATAACAATTTATTTAACAAATTTGTCTAAAGTTTAGATTATATTAAAAAATATATAAACAATCATTTATAAATTAATTTTTCTATAAAAAATAAATTATTATTAATATATTTAATAATAGTGTTAAATATGAAAAAACATATTACTAATTTTTCTATAAAAAATAAATTATTATTAATATATTTAATAATAGTGTTAAATATGAAAAAACATATTACTAATTGACATTTTATTTTTTTATTATTTACCTTTGATTATTTTTTATTTTATTTGCTTTCTAAATTACATACAATCCACATTCAAATAATTACTAATATGAATAGATATTGGATTTTTAGGAAATTTTAAAATAAATTCGTTTGTTTTTTCCAAATCAAATCTTTTATCAAGTTGTTGAAATTGTTACATATTATCATTTATTTATTTGATTTTGGATGATGCCACATGGTATTGTATCATTTATTTATTTTATTTTGAACGATGCCAGTATTATGCATAATTAATAAATTTGATAACATCAAATACTATTCTAACCATTATCAATGATTTATTTATTATTACATACTTTTACAAAATTATATACAAATGTATATACTATTAGTTATAATTAGAATAATATTGAATAGTTGATAATACACACATAAGCACAAGAATTCCAAGAGCATCTCCTCTATATAATAATTTATTATTAGTTATATAAAATACATATTAAATCCAAACAATTGACTACACTAAGTGCAAATGTTATCATCATAATTATTTACTTAACCACAACATGTTTTCTCTGGCAAATAATCTTAATGTAAATAATTGCAAATTGCAGGTTCTATTTGATACAAGGTATTAATTATTATGTTACAAAAATGCACATGCAAAACTTAGTTATCCAAAAGTCCAAAAGCTTAGTTAAAAGATATATATTCTAGCACCAAACAATAAGCATACCATTGTCAAATTAACATCAAATGCCATATTCAACAATCAATCAAACACAATACAATACACACTATACAAATAACCACCACTATCTTTTGTCTTTTCTAAGATTTCTACACATAATGTTTATTATTTAACAACTTTACATATTTCAATAACAATAATATGGATAATGAATTAAACTTGCTTGTTAATCAACTACATATCAAGTGGCTTTGCATATATTTTTAAGAATAATATCATATAAAGACAACTAATAGATATTAGTTGTGTCAATGGAACAAAATAAAAAATGGTATTAATGAAGTAAGTTAACAAATGGACAAATTCAACTTTTTTCTTTTCGTGGAATTTTCCTAGAAGTTACAGTTCCATCTTATTGAAAGAAACTTTGACCATGAAACTTTTCTTTTAGAGGTTTTGACCCATTTTAAGATGACCTTTATCACTAAAATTTTGAAAAAATGAGTGAACTGAAACAAAACTTTACATTTATTAAGTGACTCTGACATTAGTTATTAAACTATATTAAATACCCACACTTAACATACATGCTTAGAGTTGAATTGTGATTAAATCACAATTTACCATATTAACTAAATTTAATATTTACACTATTTCTTTAACTTTAGATAAAATAAAATGTCTATGGCAATATTAAATATCTACTCATATTTTAGTTGAATTGAAAATATTAAATAACAAAGCAAATCCTTTCTTTTAGATGATGGAAAACTTTTTATTATGCAAAGTTATACTATATTTCTTATACAATATATTTATTTTTAGTATAAAGATATAGAGATGTATTTATGATATATAAACAATTTCAAGATAAATAACTATTAAATGTATTTGAATTATTTTATTTAAAATAAATTTAAAATATAAAACATTAATTAAATATATTATATAAAGCAATACAACCCATAATTGTAGGTAACTATAAATAACAAGTGATTTAGACATTTCCATGTCTAATTTTATCTTTCTACACATTCCACATCACCCTTGCCAAGTTGCACATTGGGGTTGGCTTTCAATATGCAGTTGATACTTTCTTCATTATAGTGCCATGTAAGTTGTAATGCAATGAAATTTAGCCATGGATTCTTCAACACTTGAGTATAATTATTCATTATCCAATTCCCATTGTTGAACTCATTAAATTCAATTAATTTAATATTCCATTTAGTCAAAGAAAATAATAACTAATTTTTTAATTTTTTTGATGCTCAATAAATCCAAAATTAAAACGAATATATATCCATGATAATAATATCAAAACTTATACAAATTGACATAAGACAAGTCTTTTTAACCAACTTAACTTTTCTTAAAATAAAGATATTTATATAATATATTTGACAACCTTTTAAGACATGTGAAAACTAATTATTAAATAATTATATTAAAAAATCTATTTTATAAAGTTTGATTAATTTTTTTTATTATTATTTACAAACTTCATTTTCTTTAAAATTCATAATATAATTACATCCATCAATTTGGGTTATGATGAAACCAAGTGACTTGTACGTATTTGTGGTTTTCCATATTACATAAAACTCATAATCCATATTCATATTGGTTGTATACTTCCCTATCAAATATAACATACATTCAAACCATCACCATTATTAATAAAAATAACTATTTAATTTATACTATCTTTTAAAAGCTATATAATTTATATTTTTTATACTAAGATTCTTAAATATTTTCATGAAAGTATTTAAGTTTCTTACTAATCCTTCTAAATTGAAACAGATATTAGATTTACACGAACCTCTAAAACTATATTTTTACTTTTTTCATATTAAATCTTCAAAAATGTTATCTAATTAAACATAAATTTCTGTCCAAAATATTTTCGTAACACTATCCAAATTTCTTAATAATCCTTCTAAATTGAAATTGTGTTATATTTACACCAATCTCTAAAAACTACATTTTTACTTTTCCTATATAAGTCTATAAAACATTATCTAACCAAACATAAGTCTCTTAATGGTCCTTCTAAATTGAAATATTCACATACTAGCCTAAAATATTGAAAAAAATTATATTGTATTTTGTAATACATCTATCCATAAAATTTCCTAGTCACTAAGTTTTCAATTTGATATGATTAGACAAATAGTAGGATGTACATACTAGTATTTGGTAATCCCTATGTATCATATTTTCACCAATGTTACTTACTAGTTGACACATTTAAATTAGATTTGTGTTCTCCATGCCCATGCTACTTATTATCATGTAAACAAAAATTCAATGTAATGTTGCTTATTAGTTGACACATTTAAATTAAATTTGTGTTCTCCATGCCCATGCTACTTATTATCATGTAAACAAAAATTCAATGTAAGTGATTTCAAAGTAATAATAATAATAGGTAATGAAAAAATATACTTTCATTGATATAATGTTGGTCAATTAGAGGGGTCAATGAAATAAATTTTGCTTTAATTAAATAAATTTTGCTTTTACAAATATTAAATATTAAAAAACTTTAATAAATGTTAAAGAAATTTAATAATTTTTTCAAGCCCTTTATAAATGAAGGGAAAGAGTTTCAATCCAATAATACATTACATGAAACCCATGGGGCCATGCCATTTCAAAGGTTGGCTCCAATTTACTACCTTGTACATGTATGATTCAAAGGGCGCCATTACTTGTGTATGTGGGTTGTCGCCATTACTTGTATATGTGGGTTGTCATCATCTTATCTGTTAAATCTAGAAGACCCCTACCCAGTGTATATGTGATTGGTGATTATTCTTCGTGGGATTCTTCGATGCTTAGATTGCATAACAAAGTAAATAAGAGTTTAATAAGAGGAAGGCAAGTGTGTCTTCCTCTAATCTTTTTTCATGAATTGGTTGTGTATTTTAAGGTCAAAAAGGTTTATATTGTGCTAGACAAAGCATTGGTG
>ML801697.1:285903-310181 GCA_009831015.1 Picea engelmannii | reverse complement strand
TTTTTTTGCACCTGTCACTAGAATGGTCGTCGTAATGACGCAGTTCGTTACAAAAAATGTGGGAAGTAGGTTGAAGTACATGTGGTATCCATGCAGAGGATGACTTTGTGGCAGTGTGCCACTTGCCATCCACAAGACATTTGGCTTGTAGATGACCCCCCAGGTTAATATGTGAACGAGGTAGGTTTTTCCTAGGGCGTGTATAGTTCAAACATGGTACTTAGAAAACTTCTGTCTAAATGATTTGCAATAAAGTTTCCTGGGAAAAAGGACCACGAAGCATAGAAATTAAAAATTCAAATACAATAGAATATTAAACAAAGGTTCTCGGACACAAAAAAATTAGCATTTGGAATATGTTCCATATTTCTGAAGAATACACATTAAACATTCAAATCCAATAGAATATTAATAATGTCTTGCAACAAAGGTTCCTGTTTTCTTTGAAATTTATCAAAAAATAATAATGTCTGTTACATATTTCTGGAATATGTTCCATATTTCTGAAGCATACACATTAAACATTCAAATACAATAGAATACTAATAATGGAAATTTTTTTAGCATTCCCGAATTAGTTTTCTTTGAAATTTATCAAAACTGCATATTTCTGGAATCTGTTCCATATTTATGGAAATTTAAATGCGTTTGTCATATAGACTGGGATTGGGGCTCTCGTGGACCATAAAAAATAAATAAGTATAAGAATTAGGACTGTAGAAAGAAGAAGTGTGCGACGGTAGAGAGGAAGACCTGAAAAGAAGAAATTGGAAGTTATGAGTGTTTGGTTAGAGATTTCTATTTAAAGATGTAGAATAACTGGATTGATAAATAAAACAAGATGACATCAGTATAGACTTACTATGAAGCTGATGCGTTTTTGTTGCTGTCGTCAATAGTCGTTGTAATCGTGCCAACCGGTTGTTGCCCTTCCTCGACGAGGTTGTCGATTCTCCGTTGGAACCATTCTTCAATGTATCTTCTCATGGGGGCCATGTTGATTTCATCTTGGATTTCTATGTCGAAAAGATCATTTTCTAATTTCCTTGGATCCATAGAAATACTATGCAGACTTTGTTCAATTTCTTCATTGTGTGTCGAATAGTCTAGTAGCCAGCTCTCGAGCTCCTCTACACGATATTCAAGGATGTCGTAAAACTTTTCGAAAGACAACCCATTTAAAATATCAAGTTGTTCATCAAAGGATTCTTTGGTCATTGAAAAGGATTTGAGAATTAAGTTTGGGTCTTGAACCTCATTGGTACTTCTGGCTAAGTCTATTTGGATCAGGTTTCTGAACAATTCTTCTTTTTCTGATATGGCTTGTTTACATGATTCGACAATGAGCTTCAGGTTCTTAACTTTCTTTTGCCAGCATGCTTTTAATTGTTTGGTTCGCTTTAGGGAGGGGAGATTATCTTGTCTTCTTTTCAGATCTGAGCTGTTGATGGCATGGTTGGAAAAAGGGGTCAACACCTGTTCACATAAACGTTGATCATTTTTTAAATTCTCCTGCAAATGTTTGTGCAAATCATTTGACCTCTTTCGAAAGGAAGCTATATTTTGTGATGTTTCCCAGGCTTCAGTAACTAGCTCCATTCTTTTCTTGATGTTATTCTCTACAAGGGCTCTACATGATGCGAGGAGGCTGAAGGATACTTTCAACTTGGATGCAGGGGTAGCAGGCACCGTTTTTGCTAAGGACTGACAAACTTCGGTGTAGCAATGAAAGCCTCCTCAAATTCCTTGACGCGGTCTTTCAGTTTGGCATTCTCCACTTCAATTCCTCCAATGGAATCATCAAGAGAATCACTGGTTACACGGTGAAATAGGGAGATTTGGGATGGTCGCATTTTCCTAAAGTTAATCTCTATATGAGATTTGCCTTTCCTATTTGTTACATCTCTCTTTTCAATGACCATATTTTTAGATTGGTTGTCAAAAGCATTGCTCTGGAATATGAAGGATTCATCTTCGTAAAAAATGTCGGTCTCAACTATTTTCATTGCGAATGGACCAACTTTGTGCATGTGCTCAGTTTCAATTTCAAGTTGCATCTGTTCACTTTCAATTTCGGGTTCGTCCGCCTGCCCTGCAACATTTTTTCTCTTCTTCGTCGGGGGAACTTTGTGAGAACTATCAATTTTTGTGTGAGAAGGGTTTTTATCTCCTCCTCCGTTTGAATATTTCTGGGTTTCTTTCTTACTGGGTTGGGCCATTGAAGTGATCCTCCGTGATGTCGTTCTCTTGGGAGTGCTAGTGGGGGACTGGACACTCTTCTCACCAGATACTTTTCCATGTTGTCTATACAATTCAGTTGCGCTTTGCAATGTCTCTACGTCGCAATTGCCAGAAGCAAGATTGTTGTCGTCAATGTCCCTGTCTTCGTCCAGGTGTCTATGGATAAAAGAGCTGCTAAAGCCAACTGCTAGTAAATGTTCTCAAAAAATCCCATTAGGGTCGAACCCTTTTATCCTTTCAGCATATGTTAGGTTCAAATTCTTGAAATGGCCTGTGAATTCGTCAATCTTGTTGACGTTTCTACACATGAAGTCCCCGACTTTCTAGGGTAAAGGAATGAATTATTTTTTTTTCTTGTCATGGAAAAAATGCAACTAGTGGTTGTATTGCCTTGTTATTTCTGTAACAAACATCTTGTTCGTGATGTGGGATGGAAGGAAAGCAGGATTTTACTTGGAGCCAAAGACCATTAGTACACTGTTATTTTCCTTTTGTTCAAGTGTCCCCTTCCTGTTCAAAAACTTGGTTGCCTGGCCACACATCCGAGGAGCATCCTTCCCTAACAATAAATCTTTGAAAACTGAGACAAAGTCATTAAAAACTTCATAAAAACAATGGGAGGCCTTGTGCCTCCATAGGGCCTGTTACCAGAATGTTACTGGGTTGAATCCACAGTTTATTTTCTTGGAAAGAGACAGTTTTGGAAACATACAACAATGCACTATTGTGAAAATCAAGTAGGATGACATATACAATTTATTCGATTCTTTGAATCGTGACAACTGGGAACATATTTCAATGGAAATTAGCTTCCCCTAATTGAAAATGAATTGTTCCTTGACTGTGAAGTACAAAATATAAATAACTATACAGGAAATGCTTGTCGTGGATGCCTGTCCCATTATTATTGTAAACAACCAAGCAATTTCCCAGAATGGATTTCTAAAGGAAATTACCTGCAACTTTGTGATATCTTCAGGAATTGATGTCGGGAATTCAAGGAACTCGACTAAGATGTCCAATCCGTTATCATGTTTTTCTAGAGTCTTGTCCTCTGAAGGTCAATGTTGGCTCCGACAATTTTAACATCTTGCGGAAGACCTGAGGTGACAAAGAAATAGGAGAATGGTCACGCAGTGGAATAATTCTTTGGCTTGAAATATATTTTTCAGCGCACCAAGAGGCGACCTCCTTATAGTCAAAAACCTCAGGGATGCAACCTGCACGAGCGATTCCAGAGGTCCAAATCACTTTGTTTTGGGCGGAACATGATGAATAGTAAAAATATGCCCTGGACCACTGGAAGTTCTAGTCCCGACGTCCGAAGATATTCACTGTATCTCCACAAAACTGCTGTCGGCCTGTTGCCATAAGTTTACAAGAACGTTTGTTTGCTCCAGACGATGATTGAAATGAAGAATTGGAAGGGTTAATATAACGCTTCACAAATCTTGGTCCAATGCGTGTGAATGGGATATCTCCTCGAGACTTTCACTCATTAATGACAATTTCGATGACTGTTGCATGATGCGCTGTTAACATTAAAGACTAGTAATTGCACACATAGAAGTGCGAACATGGAGGATACGATAATGAGTGATTAAGCATTGGATATTTCTTGAATGGGCCAACGTGACGACCCGTGTTTGAGATGAACAATCGGAAGGGACAGTATAACTCTCCACAGATATTGGTTTAATGCGTATTAATGGGAGATCTCCTCGAGTGTTTCTCTCATTAATGACAATGTTGACGGTTCTTGCATGGTGAGTTGTTAGCATGAAAGGTTTCTAATTGCATATTAAGAAAGAAGTACATAGGTCGCGAGGATGGGAAAGAACAGTTAAGGAGTGTCTAATTATCGAAAGTGGTCGGGCGGGCTTCAAAATAGGGCTACAAGGTACAACTGTTGGAGGTGAGGGCGCGAGGGTCAAATTGTATGTCTCATAACTTTTTGAGTGCAATACGCATAACACCGAAGAGGGTATGATAGGACAGTCCAGAGGGAAATTTGTATATCGCGGAATTTCGGGTAATGTTTGCAGGACACAGAACAATGGACGTGCAAACATGAGCCAACTTATTCGAGAACCCGCAATCGAAAAAGTGGCTTAAGTATGGAATAGAGAAACAACTGGGCGGATTCGTTTTCGCTAATATATTGAAACTTGTAATATATATCCCATTGTGTGGCAAGATATTTTCTGCATGTCTCTGGGCAGAAAAGACAAAATAAGAGAAGATAAATTAATTTAAATTCGACGAGTCGAGCTTTAATTAAATTTCACTATCTCGTTTATGCTTTTGATTTTTAATGGAAGTCAGTACAGTTGTTACATGATGAACTATTAGCAGTAAACCTTGGTCAGGCATAGTAAACAGTGCCTAAGAATTGGAGATTTCATGAACCCGCCAACCCGAGGAATCGCGAAAGAGATTCCATGAAATGGGCAAGTATGGAAAGCCATCGAACGAGCTTCAGAATTAGGGTGACAATGGTTCCCCAGGAGACGTGACTTCCTGAAGGTCAAATTGTATGTCTTGGGACTTGAATGAAAAATGTGTACCACGGAAGAGAGGACGGTCATTAATGACATGTTTAATGTTCATGCATAATGAAGTGCTAGCATTAAAGCTTACCAATTTCATTCCCAAAGAGAAGTAGGAAGGTGGTGGGGACACAGAACAACAAGTAAGGAATGGATAATTATTGAAAGCGGTTGGTGACGCTTCGAAATAGGGATACAAGATACATCCAATAGAAGTGAGGGCCCGAGGGTCAAATTGTATATCTCAGGCATGATGATGCATTCCTGCGGACAAACTGTGTATCGTGGAACTCCGGGTACTGCTTGTTGGTCATGGAACATTGGAAACACAATTCTGAGCTCACCAGTTCGGGAACCCGTAATCGAAAAAATGTCTAAGTATGAAACAGGGAAATGAAAGGATGGACTCGATACACAGTAAATGTACAATGTCATGGAAATACAACCAACTTGGGGCTAAGTATTGAAAGGAACGACAGACGGTTGGGCTTGTGACGAAGCATTCCAGCGGACAAATTGTATATCGCGAAACTCCGGGCACTGTTTACAAGTTGCGGAAGATTCCAAACACAATTTTGAGGCCGTCAATCCGGGAACCCGCAATAAAAGAAGTGTCCAAGTATGGAATATGGAAATGCTGGCCCATACTTGTTTTCACTAATATATTGAAATTTGTAATAGCTTTGCCATTACTTGGCAAGATCCCCTTTTCATGTTTCTTGACAAGTTCTGTAGGGATGGTTAGTCCTCAAGACTTTGGCTTACTAATGACGATCCTTACAGTTGTTGCATGATGGTGTTTTAGTATTAAACCTTTGGTGTTGCATATTTGGAAAGAAGTACGAGGATGGTCAGAACAAGAAATAGTGACTAAGAATTGGAGATTTCGTGAACCCATCAACATGAGGATCCAAAATAGGGTGACAAGGTCTCCCCAGAAGATGTGAGGCCCCGACGGTCAAATTGTATCGCTCAGAACATTTGAATGCATAATATGTAACATGGAAGAGGGACGATGTCATAATCTAGTAGTCAATTTGTATATGGAGGAGGATCGGATGCCAATTGTTTCGTACCAGTGTGTTCATTTGTCACTAGTAAGAGCATAATTAATGTATGTTAGGAAGGGCGGGAAGTTAGTGGGGATGGAAGGCAACAAAAGATACTTTGAAACATTTTTGAACCGTGGTAGAGTGAAGCTTGCGAGTTTGGGGAGTCCACGGTGGAATTGTAGATCACGAAAGTTTTGAGTGCAATATGTATATCATGGAACAAGAAGCAACAGAGTTCGAAAGCGCCAACCCGACAACCCCGGCCATAAAATTGGCTAAGTATGGAAAGGAACAACGGTCGGTCAGATTCGTCATGTGAGGTTATAGATGGAGATGAATATATTTCAACCCGTCGACGCTGGAATCCGTGATCATAGAAAGGCGACTAAGTATATAACCAGAAAGCGATAATACATGGGAAGAAGAAAAGGGAAAAAGGGCCAAGTATCTCACAGAAGAACATCTACTGTTTGTTTATTAATTCCAATATTTTCAAACCCCTGGTGAGTTCTCACTAGTAAAATCATAAATTGAAAATCACGAAAGTTCTTTGGGTGCAAGATGTATATGACGGAATAGGGGACATAAGTGTTGGATACCGCAAACCCGGAACTTGATGATCAGATAATTGGCTAAGTATTGAAAGGGACCGCGACCAGTTGGGATCATGGTGTGAAGATATAGATAAAGTGTTTACAATTTGCGAATCCAGGAGGCCCTGATCATATAGATGCGACTAAATATAGAACCACAAAGGGATAATAGAGGGGGAGAAAAGAGGAAAAATTAAGAGAAAGTGTTTATATTTATTACAATAGTATTCATATTAATATATATTAATAGATTATTGCTGGTCCAAATGCAGATCATCTTCCAATTTGCAGGATCTTGTTTGGTTCACAAATTTCGTTGAAATCCATAAGCAATAGGAAGGGAAAAAACAGCGGATGACTGGGCTCGTGACAGGGCATTGCAGCAGACAAATTGTATATTGCGGAACTCCAGGCACTGTTTGCAACTTGCGGAAGATTCAAAACAAAATTTTGAGGATGTCAATCCGGGTACCCACAATCGAAAAAGTGTCCAAGTATGGAACAGAGAAACTTTGGCCCAAAATTGTTTTCGCTAATATATTGAAATTTGTAATAGCTTTTCCATTACCTGGAAAGATCTTCTTTGCATGTTTCTAGACAAGTTTTGTAGGGATGGTTGGTTCTCGAGACTTTTGCTTACTAATGACGATCTTTACGGTTGTTTCATGATGGCGTTTTAGTATTAAACCTTTGGTGTTGCATATCTGGAAAGAAGTATGAGGATGGGCAGAACAAGAAATAATGACTAGGAGTTGGAGATTTCGTGAACCCCCAAATGCGAGGATCCAAAATAGGGTGACAAGGTCTACCCAAAAGATGCGAGGTCCCGATGACCAAATTGTATATCTCAGAACATTTTAATTCATAATGTGTAACACGGAAGTGGGGAAGATGTCGGAGTCTGATAGTCAATTTGTATATGGTGGAGGACCGGGTGCCGATTCTTTCATACCAGTGTGTTCAGTCCTCCAATTTCTTTCTTCAAGTATATGGCAGGCGCCACATACGTATGGCCTATGACAAATTATTCTTCCATGTAAAATATAAGGAACGAACAATGTACCCTTTATTTAAATTGAAGTACTGGGAAATAGAAAGAAAAGCTTGTCATCAATGTTTAACGACACACAGAAAAAACGTACAAAATAAAATGAAAAGCAATATGAGAGATTGGAAAACACCATTAAAAAAAAACCTCAAATATTCTATATTCAAATAAGATGGGTTACAAAATATAGTTGATATTATTTGCCACAATGACTGTGATTTGGCCTGTCGCTGACCAAAAAAAATATATGTACAATAATGAAGCTTGTTGACAGTCTTCTTGACGATCAAATGCTTGATTCGTAAAAAATAACAAGTTGAATATAAATTTCAGGTCTTGGACTTCATTGGTGTTGCCAATTATATCTATCCCAGTTTTTTGAATAGCTTGTCTCTTCTAGATATGGCCTTCTTGCATTGGCTGGTTATTCAACATTCCATTATTTGTTAAGTGTTAATTTCCCTCTGCCGTTGAAAACTTGGGGTTTAAGGTGCCTTCCTTGTAATGTTCCTGACCATTGACATCTGAGACAACTTAGAAATGTGATTTAGGCCCAATTCAAAGTCGAGGGAGTCATTTTATGTGACGCCAGTTCTGGGGGAAACAAATCCTGTTAGGCAACAAAAGCTGAGACAAAAAAAAAATTCAAGTATGTTGTGACTGCTATTCTCCCTGTATTCGTTCATCTGTTTGGTTGAAAATCCTGCTTGAAGATTTGTATGTTGAACTTCTTTGTTTTATTACAGTAAATTGGAAGGAACGTCGAAGACAACTGCCAAATGTTCCTCTGTTGAAGTACATGACTTCTTCCAGTAGCACAGGTCCGACAAGTGTATCAAATGTTGCAGACCACATTAGAATATATCTTTCGTCGTAGGGGTCGTAGACATGGCGACCCACAAAAAGGTCTGGAATGTTTGGAAGTGATGGCAAATATTACTCCATGCTTGAATACACTCAGTAGGAAATTATAAAATTGGATACCAATGAACGCGAGAAACTGTATGTGCGTTTGAATCAACATTCTAAAATCACAGAACGTTTTATGCCAAAGTATTAATAGATTTGACAGACAACCAGTTTCTATGTCAAATAGTGTTGAGCGAGCTCTGGATGCCGTAACAGACTCAACATACAATCAACTTTCAATCACTACTAATACTGATGTCAAGTGTAAGAAGTCGTTATCCCAGGTTCCAAGTAGTTTCACCTTCAGGCATCCACATAGGCGGTGACCCCAGGCTCCAGATAGCTTTGGCCTCGGACATTGACATTGGCAGTGGAAATGGGAACAGTTCTACTGACCGCAGTGCGATAATGCGGTGAACAAGCAGGGCTGTCATTGTCAAAGCACTTAAACTGTAGGATTCTCAGACCTGCAAAGAACATCGAATTTAGTGTTGCTTTCTCACGAAATCTACAATGTTGCTTTGAGTCCATAAATATTTGGATGTTGGGTGTCCTGTGCAATAATTACCTTGACATTAGGCACATGCCAGAAATCTATTATCTGAAATTGCAGTGTTAATGAAATTTCCATAGTGGACGACGTGAACCCCAAACAATGCCTAAAACTTTTCGAACAATCGTCTGTTCAAAAAATACATTGTTCTCTATTAAAAAAAAAACAAATTGTATGATTTGAACATTTTTTTTTTCAAATATTGCATCAACTGCAACAGAAGAAATGAATTTTCCCTATCCAAAGCAAGGGAAACAACAGTAAGATTGACATTAGGTGGAAATAGATCTGGAAACACACCACTACATTAAGGTCTCTTCTAAAGAATGAAATAAGATGATTACATGAAGGTGGTAGTAAAAGGTTATTTTCAAAAACCAAATCATTACTTGAATATGCAAAACTTCTTGCAGAAGGTGGTAGTATAAAGTAACCCTCAAAAAGTGTTGCAAAGTCCATAATCTAGTTATATGCGTAGGAGTAGTAAAATAAAAAATGTGCAGTAGCGATAGACAGTTGATTGTATGTGGAGTCTGTAACTACATCCAGAGGACAATGAACAAACTTTAAAAAATAATATGGTTTTCTGTCAAGTCTGTTACCACACCCAAAAGTAGCTTAACAAACTTTGAAATAGAAACTTCTGTAATTTTAGTATGTCGTTCTATCCACCCATACAATTTATCTTACCCGCGATGATCCAAATCTATAATTTCCTTCTGAGTACATTAGCGAATGGAGTAATATTTCGCGTTATTTACGAATATTACAGACCATTTTGCAAGCCATGGTAAGTGCGACTCCTCTGACGAAGACAAATTCTTATGTGCTCTACAGAATTTGATACACTTGCCAAATCTGTGTTGTTGGAAGAGACTATATACTTCAACGAAGGAGAATTTTGCAGGTGACTTGAAAATCCCTTCCAACTCCCAGCAAGAAAACAAATAATATCAACAAACAAATCTCGAGGCAGGACTTTCAACCAACCAAAGCATTGAATACAGGGAGAACACCAATCAGAAGATACTTGTTTTTTTATTTTTTTTCCATGTATGAGTTTCTGATGGATAACAGAGTTTTTTTTTTGGCTCAAAGCTCACGTCACATAAAACCATTCTCTGTTATTTCATTTGGGCCTCAATGGAATCTCTAAGTTGTCTTACATGTCCATGACTAGGAACATTAGAATGAAGGCACCCTAAAGCCCAACTCTTTGATGATAGAGAGAAATGAGAATAAGTATTTAAAAGCAACGCTGGAGGATGACAGTATAATCTTCCGTAGATTTTGGTTTAATTCGTCTTAATGGCAGATTCCCTCGATATTTTCGCTTATTAATGCCAATCTTTTTGAGTATGTGTGCTGAATAGTGACTAATAGCACGTAATAACATTCCCATATCCGAGCAGATTCTCAAATATGACAACATGTAACATATACATAGTATTAAAGAGGGACATGATGTCAACACCTTTGTGGATGACTCGTTCGTGGATGGAAGCGTGGTAGTATAGTATTTCATTGTTACTATGATGATGTCTTTAAAAAACTAAAATAGCCAATATTTGTTTTTGCAAATTCAAAATGTAGGAATTTTTTTTTATCAGATCCCATAATATTCACCTGTTTATGCATTTTAATGGGAGATGTCCTTGAGATTTCCGCTTATTAAAGCCAATATTTTCGAACCTGTCTGGTTGGTTGTCACTTTTGAAAGCATAATTAATGTGCATTGGGAAGGGTGGAAGGTGGAAGGGATGGAGGGGAGCGACAAAATTCTTTTAAACTTTTCTGAACCAGGGAACGTGTGAACCCGCGAAACTTTGAAGACTCGACTAAGTATGGAAAGGAAGGTCGGACAAACATACTCATCATAGGTAAATGCAAGGTTGCAAGTTCAAGGAGTGAGGGGTCGAATTGTAGAGCATGGAAGTTCTGGGTTCAAGATGTATACCCCGAACATGAGTTACCACAGTTCGATTGTAGAGCACAAAAGTTCTGGATGCAAGATGTATACCCCGAACACAAGTTACCATAGTTCGATAACACCTATCTACGAACCCGCATTCATAAAATTGCCTAAGTATGCAACCAAACGACAGTTGGTCAGACTCGTGATGTGAAGATATAGAGGGAGATGACGATTTGTCAGATCACCACATTGGGAACCCGCGAGCACAGAAATGAGAGAAGTATAGAACCAAAAACGCATAATAGAGGGTAAGAACAAAAGGGAAAACATGTAAGTTTAGAAGAAATGGGATAAATATGCAAATGAACGGTGGCTGAACGGACTCATGATGTGAAGATATAGATGGAGATGATGATTTTTCAATTGGCCACCCCAGGAACCCGCGACTACAGAAACGTGGTAAAGTATAGAACCAGAAACACATAATAGAGTGGAAGAACAAAAGGTAAAAATGAGAAAGTTTACAAGAGGAAAAATAAAGGGAGATACGAACTTTATCGTTCAGACAACAACACTTACTCTCATAACTATGAAACCATAGTAATACATTAACCATGGGAAAAACATCGTCAGATATGAAATATAGTTGGAGCCTGACAAACCCTGGTTGAAGCCGTAAGAGATGCAATTTACATCGACTGCAAAATTTTGCGTGTTATTTTATCTTAATAGTATTTTCTGGGGAGCCAACTGCAAAACAATGTAACAATCGATCCAACTGCATATGCAACACCCCAACATCGCAAAGATTAATAAAACAAGAGCAAGCAACAAATAACAACCCAGTTAAGAAGCACCAAAAGGCTCAACTGCAGCCGCAGGACCCGAACCCTGCAAAGTTGAATCAAACAAAAATAAGAAACATCCAGTGAACAAAGAAGCAAGCACCAACCAGTCGACCAGGAAAGCCGGTGAAGAACAATATTGGCCAAATTCACTACACACAAGACTGTATCAAAAAATTTGGATGAAAATGTATTGCAACACATCTGTTAACCAAATAGTTCAGGCTGTAAGACCTGTCAGGTAAAATTCAAAGCTGGGAGGACTGTCCAAAGGCCAATGTTCGACACATAACCTACCTCCATCACAGAAAAGTGACGCATCGCAAAAGGATATTGTATTTTCTCCTCACATACAAAGATGTTCTGCAAGAGGATTTCGACTCAGGCATCCCCAGTAGTCAAATTTCCCACATGCAAGATGCAAACATCAAGCGAAAATAAACACGGCACCCAAACCCGCCCGCCAATGGGGAACGATAGAAGGGCAGTTCCAATCGCGGTTGCAGAACCCCAAACGTGCAAACTACAACAGGACCAACAAGAAAACAAGAACAAGAACAACAGACAAATAATAAATCAGTGAACATGCAAGAAGCAAGCATGAACCAGTGAACCAACAATGTCGTTGAAGAACAATATTGCCCACATTGACTGTAGAGAACATTGCATATAAATAAAACCAGAAGAAAATGTACTGTAACAGGCCTACTAAGTAAACATTTAATGCTGTGAAGCCTGTTAGGTAAACATTTAAGTCTGTCAGAACTTCTTTGTAAACATTTAAGAAAGAATGCAGTGTGGTAGGTCTCTTACGTACCAAAAAAACATTTATTATATTATTTTATAATATAACAACTCAGAGAGACAGTATATGATTTAAAAAATTTGGATATGCTAGCATATCAAACATTGAGATAAATTTAGCCAGCAGAAAATGCTAGGACAAACATTCAAACTAAAGCTAGCATTAATCCACCTTCGAGCAATGCATAAGAAAATATATGATTCAAAAAGACCATATATGATCAAAAACTTTGGATATGCTAACATATAAAACATTGGGAATAACAAAGCCAACAATAAGACCTCCAATCTGTTATCCAATCAGATCATGACATATATGGTACTTTTTATTATATAAAAATCAATGTTTTTAGTTCCCTAGTTCCAACAATAGATATTATGTAAATATTTGTGGTCAAAGGACAAACTAATATGAAGTCAACAAATTATCAATTGCTATAGTCCCTCTATGCCTTTGACAAAGACTAATAATATAGTGAATGTATTAAACTTGCATGTTAAATGGTTACGTGTCAAATCATTTTGATTATATTTATAAAAAATATCACATAAATATGACCAATAACAATTGAACAATATGAAAAATGACATTGATTATTAAGTTATATTAATTATAACCACACTTGCCTATATAGGACCATGCTTAGAGTTGAATTGAGCTCAAATCAAAATTTGACGTGGAGCAGATTTAATATTTTGTTGACTTTTCTAAATAAATTATTTGATTAAATGTTTATAGTATTAGTGAATATCTATTCATATTTTAGTTGAATTGAAAATATTTAATATCAAAATGAATCCTTTTACTTCAAATTATGCTATGCTAAATGATAAAATAATTTTTTATACCATATATATTTTAGTATAAATATCAAAATGAATCATTTTATTTCATATTATGCAAAATGATAAAGTATTTTGTATGCCATATATATACTATATATACTTTGGTATAAATATATAGAGATATATTTATGTCACAAAACAACTTCAACTTGAGTAACCTTAAGTGATCCAGTTATAGTATATGGTTATCTGTTTCGCTTATGGATTCTTATGATGATGTTGATGGATTATGATTTATGTTGTTTGATATCTATGTATTGACAGATGTTATTGACGAGTTTTCCCTGAGTGTGCATAACACTTGACAGATTGAGGATGTCGATGGCATCACTGGACCTCCTTGGACTCCAAGTTGAGTTAGGGAGTGGATTGTATTGGTTTGAGTATTTCATTTATGCATATGTGACATATGATCGATTATATTATGATGTTGTTTATGGATCATTGACAGTGTTTTGTTGATGGATGCAGGTTGACGATTGCTTGCTAATATGACTCACACAAGGAGTAAAGGGGCCATGCACATAAGCCAGATGTTGAGGGAGAGGTGTGGCAACATACCTGACAAAACCTACTAGAACTCCCGCTGTGCCTCGAGTTGTAGGTTAACGATTATCTAGTTCGAGAGATCCACAAGGTCGTGAGGGTAGACTGAAACAGTCGCTCACGAATATTTCTAAGGGGAACACAATAAAACAAGGTACTTATTCCTTAAAATCCCTTAGTCTCTCACGAGGTCGCCCGAATAGAGTGCTGACTCCAGGGGTTGGACAATTACCAAAACCATTCAAAGGCGAGTGACACCCTTGGAGCACGTAGTGCGTCTTGAAGAGCACGTCGCGTAATTAAAAATTTGAATCAAAGGTGAGTGACACCCTTGGAGCACAGAGTGCGTCTTGAAGGGCACGTCACGTAAATAAAAATATTGAGTCAATGAATCTAGGTAGCCTAGAAAACCCTAAGAGAATAATTAACCTTGTAAGATCTTGAGCACTGCCGGACCAATCGATTAATTAATTAATTAAGGATTAAATTTGTTAATCATAATCCCTAAGGGTCTAAGCCTTTGCAAATAAAAATTTAATTAAGCCTAAGTCTAAGTTAGTGAGAAGAGTAAAAACTAATTTTATAAATCAAATAATGAGGGGATGAAATAAATCAATTTAAGAAATCAATGAAAATAAAATAAATCTAAAGAGTGATTTAATACACATATGTGCAAGTAAATACCAAATTGGAATTTAAGGTGAAAATGGAATAAAGCTAAAGGAATGGGTACGCATAGAAAGTAATCTAGAGTCTAGTTAACAATAGTCTAACTAGGAGAAAATTCCTATTTTAACTCAACTCAGTTTTAGAAAGGCGCTAGTCATTAATTGGAAATAAAGGGAATAAAGGGACAACTAGGAGTGATTTTAGGAGCGCTTTTAGGATGGGTGAGGGAAATTAATTTTTATTAAAATAAAATGTGGATTTAATTGTGCAAATTGGGGAAAGGGTAACAAGTGTATGGGGAAGATAATTCTAAATTATTTTAATTGAAAAGTGAATTAATTGTCCAAGTGTGAGAAAATTCTATAAAACAAATGGCTAAGTTGAGAGAGGGGGACACAGGTTATGAGTAATGTTATGCTGTCGAATTTTTGACTGGTTTTACTTGTGATAGTTGGGATACCCAACTTGAGAGAGAGAGTGGTGACTCTACCTTGCGAGGCGAGCTGGGAGCTAGAGGATTTTTGGTTGTGTGTGTGCGTGGCCCCTTTGCGACTCAGGGGGCTAAGGGGGAAGAAGAGTACCCCTAGCATTGGCTGGGAGGTACCGGTGAAGTCTCAATGGTTAGCAAGCAGGAGATCGTAAGGAGCGCCATTGCAGAAGGATGTCTTCGGTTTTAGAATTTTTCACCGTCGGTTACATTATTTTTTCGAGATTGTAATTGTAATAGTTAAGTTATAATTTGGATTTCAGTAATTTGCTTTAGAACTCTAGATTTTTGGAAAAACATTATGCGATATGAATTTGGATGATTGTTCTCCGACTGTGGGATGCCGCCATGGTGTGTCGATTACATGATCTAATAATTGTCTTTAGATTTTGGTAACACTTCCTTAAATAACAAATTGTATAGCTTTGCATTATGTATCAAAATTGTTTGATTTAAATTTCTGCATGCTAAGTGATTGTCCTCAAAACTCCTCCACGTTTTTCTTTTTATCAAGAGTATCTCTGTGTTTTGATGTGTAACTCACCCAACGTTGGTAGTAACCAAGCGATTCTCTTATGGTACAAGCTCTGAGATTTTATTTCCCTCAACAAATTTATAACCATGTGTATCACCTGAGATTTTTTTTCTTTCCTCATCGATTTTATAAAATGAGTATACCATGCGTTGAACTTAGCAATTTTCCCATTACCTCTGCATTTTACCTTCAGATTTAGCTCTGCGTTGAACTTAGCAATTCACCCATTACCTCTGTGTTGTTCCATGAGAAATTGCTCTACGTTTTACCTTCAAATTTAGCTCTACGTTGAACTTAGCAATTCGCCCATTACCTCTGCATTGTTCCATGAGAAATTGCTCTACATTTTACCTTCTGATTTAGCTCTGCGTTGAACTTAGCAATTTTCCCATTACCTCTGCGTTGTTCCATGACAAATTGCTCTGCGTTTTACCTTCATATTTAGCTTTGCGTTGAACTTAGCAATTCACCCATTACCTCTGCATTGTTCCATGAGAAATTGCTCCACATTTATTTCTTTTCTCAATGGTTGTATTTTTCTCTGTGTTTTTTACTAAGAAGTGTAAACCTGCATTTATTTCTATGCTTAACGATTGTATTTTTCTCTGCGTTTTTGATTGGGGAATTGTAAACATGCATTTTATTCTATGCTCAGTGTTTGTATTCTTTCTCTACGTTTTTTATTGCGAAGTGTAAATCTGCATTTATTACTATGCTCAACGATTGTATTATTTCTCCGCGTTTTTGATTAGGGAATTGTAAACCTGCATTTGATTTCTATGCTCAACAATTTTTATTTTTATCTCTGCGATTTTCCTTTAAAACTGATAGAGATTTCTTCAATCCTCAAATGGAGGAGTTTCCTAGAACTCGCCTCTGTGTGGATGCATGCGATTGCCCAACTCTCGTTTCTCTTTTCTTTCCCTCTTTGGGAAATGCCTCTGCGTGGATGCATGCGATTTGCCCAAATCTCGTTTCTCTTTTATTTCCCTCTCTAGGAACCACCTTGTGTTGATGCTTGCTTTTTCCCAATGACTTGTATCTCTGCGTTCTTGGTACAATTCACCCAACATTCTCTGCTCTTTGGGCAGATTCCACTCAACTTTTCATTTAATTACCTCTGTAGTTTCTAAATGACTGCCACCTTGCCTTCGATTGATTCACCCTCACCCTCGGAGATGATAGTTGGCGTTGGGTTTTATCGTTTACTGTGTAATAATTGAAGTGAAATCTTTATTTTTATCATGCAATATTATAAGGATAAGTTTTAATTATTATTGTGTAATATTGAAGAATAACTCATGCATATCATGCAATTTTGTTGACATCATGTACACATTATAAAGATAAGTTTTCAGTTCAACTTCAACTTCATGTAAGATCCCTTAAACCTAACAAAATGATGTTTAAGATTATGATGTATTGCATTGTATTGTTAAAAATTGAAAGTCATAAGGTGCTCATACATATTAGTACTATGATGGAAGGTCGAACTAGTTTATCACTAAAAAAAAAATATTAAATTAATATTTCCTTATTTTAATTTAAACCGTATATTTGAATACACTCACAATATGATAAATGCATATATAGAGATAATGATGATTTGTTGAATTGATTAAACCCATATATAGTTATATTGGGGCAAATGGTGATTTGTTGAAGTGATAAAACAATGAATTTTATTTTTAGCTTATAATAATAATAATAATCTAATTTTAAAGTCACAACCAATTTGGTGTACGAGATTCCTTGTTGCGGGACAAGGGACCCTTATTATAGGTGACCCCGAGGAGGAACACATGTTCTTAACCATGATTGATCAAGTATTTTTAATCTCTTGTGCCACAAAAAAAATAAAGTTGATTGCCCTTGTGCCATGATTAATGTTGACTTATGAATGATAAGTAATTATAATCTCTTGCGCCACTAAAAATAAAGTTTATTACCTTGCGCCATTAAATGAGTTGATGTATGATCGTTAAGTGATGAGATCTCTTTATGAATAAAATTGATGATACTCTTGCGCTTTAACTTTAATGTGATGTATGACTGAATGTATGTGTTTAGAGTCCTTACGTAATGAATAAAATTGATGATTACTCTTGCGTCTTAATTTAATATGATGTATGACTGAATTTATGTGAGAAGATTTTCTTGTGCAATGAATAAAATTGATGATTACTCTTGCGCCTATAGAATAATGATGACACAGGATTGATTAATCCCTTATGATCTCTTGCGCCATTTAAGATAAAGTTGATTACTCTTTCGTCTTGGAATTTATGTGGATGTATGATTGTTCTAGAAATTAGTTAGAATACTTGCACACCATGAATTAGATGTTGATGTATGATGATAAGTTGATGATGACCCTTACGCTTGAATAATTGATGTTTAGGTTGATTGATTTGATCTAGTTGATTGCGGCTTGATTGTATTAGTGGGATCTAGACACCTCCTTGTTCCTCAGAACAGTCGCCAACCCTGAGGCCTTAAATGGTCAAAATAAATTGGATGAATCCTGGGCTTGAGCGTTGCTTATGTGTCCTGGAGGTCCTAAACTTGCAGGGTAGGTTGGGCGGGTAGTCATTTAATATTCAGTATCTGGTTGATCATTGTTTATAATTTGCTTGAGTGATTGTGATGTGCTGAACTACGTCACTATTTATGTTTATGTGTTGGTCAGGTGCCACTATCATTTATGTTGATGCATTGGTTCCGTCGTTGTTTATTTTGATGGTGTGTCACTTGTAATTCTTTAATCATGATGTCATGTTATTATGCATTGCTTGATTTATGTGTTGACATTAATTTCCTAATGCAAACCAATTTTTTTTTTTTTTTTTACACCTATTGTGCTTTGCTATTCGTAGTCATAACAGAGGGGGCGTCACAATATATGATAAATGAAATACAACCAATAATTTTGTGTATTACAAACAAAGAGTAATTAAGACATTCATGCATCTATCTTCCTACTCACTCCACACCATACTTACCATGTTGCACATGGGTGTTGGTTTTCAATATATAGTTCCTATTAGTGGCAAATTTCTCTTTCAACCAATGATACTTTCTCCACTATAGTTCCACATAAGCCTTAATGCAATGGAATTATGTAACTCTTCAGTTCTTTAACACTTGAGTACAATAATCCATTATCTAATTCTTATTGTTAACTTCACTAAGTTCACTAGCTAGGATTTCATTTAATCAAAGTAAATGATTATTTTCCTTCTTTATGCTTAATAAATCCAAGATTAAAATTAATCTGTGTGATTAATAATCATTTCAAGGATTATGTAAATTGATGTGACAAGTAATCTTACCTAGCTTACCTTTTCTTAAACTAAGGGTTCCTATACAACATACTTTTAAATTTATATTATTAATATATCGGACAATATTGTTGGTTATGAGAAATACTATTATTAAATAGGTAAGTGGTTCAAAACTTTTTTTCATAAGGTTTTATTGATTTTTTATTTATTGTTCTCAAACTTCATTATCCTTAAAATTCATAGTCTAATGCTATCCATCAATGTCTCTTGTGGTGAAACTAAGTGGCTTGCACATTGGTTATGTCCCTCATTCTCCATATCACATTTTTTTCTTCTTCCAAGTAACATATCTTGGAGGAAAACTCCTCGACACTTCTCCTCATTTGGAGGATGGTACACAAGATTTAAGCCAGAGATTCTTTAGGGAACAAAGCTAGGTCAACAACTAATGAATAGATCATATATAGCTCAACAACAATCGGTTCACTAAGAACAAATATGTCACAAAGTGAGATTTGAACCTAAGTGAGGAGGGTAACAACTTTCCCCACAACCACTTAATATACACATAATTGCCTATTATCCATATTATATACATCTCACATTCAAATGAATACTAATAAAAATAAATATAAGATTTATACCAACCTTTAAAACTATATTTTTTAGTTTTCCACCACTAAGTTTTTCTTACAATTTATATGTCTCATTTCATTTTATTGGTGTTGTTGCAAAGTCAACATTTACTCTTTTTTCTTATTACATCACATAATATAATAATCAATGAATTTAACACCATTCGATACCATTTCAACTAATATCAATAATTACAAACTATTCAATACTATTACAAAAATATATACACAATGCACACATAATTAAATGTTAAAAAAAATTATTGAATAATTTCTAACACATGCATAAGCATAGGACAACTCCCCTATATAATCATTTACTATCATTCACATGAATTCATATTAAATCCAAACAAACGAAAATAGTAGGTCCAAATTCTAACATCATACTTTCTTAGTTAATGAAGTTTAGACATTTAGGTTATATATTAAAAATAATAAATATATATTTTATATGTAATTTTGTATTTTAATGACAATAATAACTTATTTAATGAAATTATCAAGTATTTAGATGATATTCATGAAAATATAAATACATTAAAAAAGTTTATGGAGAGAAAGATTTCCATATTGATAAATGTCATAATCTCAAACAAATATATTTTTAATAACTTATTTAATGAAATTACCAAACAAATATATTTTTAATAACTTATTTAATGAAATTATTAAGTATTTAGATGATATTCATGAAAATATAAATACATTAAAAAAGTTTATGGAGATGAAGATTTCCATGTTGATAAATGTCATAATCTTAAACAAATATATTTTTATATATTAAAAACTTTTTATAGAGAGAAAGATTTCCATATTTGATAAATGTTGTTACTTCAAACAAATTAAAATTTATCTAATTATAGGATTTTTAGTATTTATCAATAAAATTAAATTTATTTATACAAATTACATGGATTGTTACTACAAAGTTAATAAATGGTATGTTAATTGGGTTTAGCTCGGGTGGTTGAGAGAAATGATTGTTCCTCCCCACCCAAGTTTAATTTCTACAAGTGACATGTTGAGTTCATAACAAGTCTATATTGTTGTAATGGCTTTGAGCCATGTTATTGACCATCCTTGTGCCCCAACGAATCTAGGTTTTACCCTGGGTACCATCCTCAAAATGAGGAGAAGTACTCAAGGGTTTTCCCCGAGCTTTGTAACGTGGAAAAAAAGGTTAACAAATGGTAGGCCTAGATAGTTATATATTATCACTCTACCAATCTTTATGATGACTTTGTTACATAGTTGTAGTGAGTGGTGGGTTTCATGTAAAATGAAGCTTAAACATGTAAGTAGAAAGAAATGGTAGGCTTACTTTTAATTTTCCTTGAAAGATTTGTTGCACTAAGGCATAAAATGAGGCACATGCGATGCATTAATCAATGGAAACATCCATTCTTTTGTAGATAACAAACTTCAATGCAAATATTTTCAAAATACAAGGTACATTTGATATAAGGATTTGATAATTATGCTACAAAGATTTACATGTAGAGATTAGTTAACCAAAAGCTTAGTTATAAAGCATATATGCTCGACACAAACACCAAACAATAAGTATGTACAAAGTAGAAAACACAACCAAGTCAACATATAATGATATATATGACAATCAATTTATCAAAATACAATTCACATGATAGGGATCACCACTATATAACCCTAGTCAAATTTGTCTGCAATGTTCTATCCATATTTCAATATCTTTTCACCTCTTCTAATATTTATATGTTTTACATATAGATGGATTAAATAGTATTTGATAGCTTTGCATATTTCAATAAAAATAATATAGATAATGTATGAAACTGGCATGATTTTCTACCCACTTTGTATCTATTTATAAAAACATCACATAAATATTATGTAGTTTAAATATTTGTCTTTTTAAACATTTTTCATTAATGCTTTTCTACTAGTTTTGCCTAAAATCCAGTTTGAAATTCAGAAGAATTGTTGAAATTGTAAATATCAGTTGTTGAGTTTGCACAATCTTGGTGGATTAGGGTTTTTTTAAGGCATTGGATCTCTCTATGCATTCAAAAATTCAATTAGAATAATAAAAAAACGCAATTTCACCAACAATTGCATAGCTGTGATAATTGCAAAAAAAATAAAAAATCTTATGTTTAGTTCGTTCCATAAAAATGGATAGTAGATTTTAATTATATTAATGGAAAAATATGAAAAATGACATTAATTATTAAGCTATATTAGTTATACTCAAATATAAATAACCATGCTTAAAATTGAGTTTTGCCTAAATCATGATTTATTATGTGCATTAAATTTAATATCAACAACTTTCTAAATATAGATAGACTAAAATATCTATTGTAGTAATGAATATCAACTAATTAAATTGAAAATAATTAATAACAAAAGATATAAAAGATGGAAAACTTTTATAATACAAATTAATAAAAAAATATGCCATATATTTAATAATAATAATAATAATAATCTATTTTTAAGGTCACGGTCAAATCACACCAAATTGGTGTATGAGATCCTCTTGTTTGTGGGACAAGGGACTTGGTGTAAAAATATAGAGTGATATTTATAGTAAACTTCTTTTAAAATGAATAATGGTTAGGTATATTTGATTGTAGTAGTGAATATCTACTAATTAAATTGAAAATAATTAATAAAAAAACATATAAAAGATGGAATTTTTTTATAATGCAAATTAATAAAAAAAATATACCATATATTTACTTTGCTATAAAAATATAGAGTGATATTTATATAGTAATCTATTTTTAATTTTTAATTGAATAATTGTTAAGTATATTTGATTTTTTTAAATTTGTAACAAATTTTGGATCATAAATTATTTACTAAATATATTATATATGTTATAATGCAACACAAGTCATAATTTTTATTTATTTAATTAATAAAAATTATTTTATGATGTATATTTATTTTGGTATAAATATATAGAGATGAATTTATGTTGTAGAAATAATTTCAAAATAAATTATTTTTAGGTGTATTGGACTCATTTAATTTGTGACAAATTTTGCATCATAAAATACTAATAAAATTCATTATATATATGTTATTGCAACAAAATCAATTATTGTGTTTACCATAAATAAGGAGCAATTTAGGTGTTCCCATCTCTAATTTTATATTCCTATATATTCCACACCATCCTTGCCACTTTGCACATGGGGTTGGCTTTAAATATATTCCTATTATTGGCAACTTTCTCTTTCAACCAATGATACTTCCTACACTATAGTTCCATGTAAGTCTTAATGCATTGTAACTATACCATTCTTGGGTTCTTTATCACTTGAGTATAATCATCCATTACCCAATTCCTATTGGCAACTTTCTTTTTCAACCAATGATACTTTCTCCACTATAATACCATGATGCATTGTAATTATACCATTCTTGGGTTCACTTGAATATAATCATCCATTACCCAATTTCCATTGTTGACTTCACTAAGTTCACCATTTATGATTTCATTTAATGAAAACAAACAATTATTATTCTACTTGATACTTAATAAATCCAAAATCAAAATAAAATTATATTTGTAATAATCATTTCAAGGCATATATACAAGTCACATGTGACAAATCCCCTTACCCAACTTATCTTTCCTTAAACTAAGGGTTTTCATAATACAACATACTTAATATAATTTTATATTATAAATATATTTGACATGGTTGTTGAATATGAAAAGCCTATTACTAAATAATTAATTTGTAAAAAAATTGTTTTATAAAATTTAATTTTTTTTTTCTTTATTGTTTATAAAATTTGATTTATTTTTTTTCTTTACTATTCACAAATACCATTACCATTGAACTTAAAATTCACAATCTAATTCTATCCATTATTGTGTCATTCTCAAGATTACATACATCCAACTTTCAAACATTGGCTAGTAAAATTACATATTAGATTTGTACAACCTATAAAACTATATGTTTTAGTATTTACATGTTAAGTCTTACTAAAGTTTTATGTCTCTCATATTAATGTTGTTGCATATTTTCATTTTTTTTCCTTATTATAATATATGCTATGAAAATCACCATTAAATACCATTCCAATTATTATTAATAATTTAGAAACTATTAAATACTATTATAAAAATATATACACAATGCACATATTAAATACTATTATAAAAATATATACACAATGCACATACAAGTAATTGTAATACAAATAATGTTCAATAATTAATAATGCACAAAAATTCCCAATATATAATCATTTATTATCATTCACATGAATCAATATTAAAATTTAAACAATATACAATACTAGATCCAATTGCTAACATCACAATTCCTTAGTCAATGATATTGCAAGCATTTAGATCATATGCTAAAAGATTATAAATAAAAATTTATATATCAAAAAAATCATGAAAGTGTAATTTTTGATTTTTTGCTAGTTTGTCAGCGACCTGTAGGACTAGCCTGTGGCTGAGAAACCACGACTCAGGGGCATCTAAGCTGTCCAAATCACCCGAAGATCACACCCAGCCTGAGCCACACCAACCCTTAACATAGCTGGATTTTTTGTCCCCACAGGTTTCAAACTAGTGACTTTAACATCAAAGAGTGCCTTAACAACACACTTTATCACCAACTATCCTACACCTCGAAAACATGAAAGTATACACTTGTATATCAATAAAAATAATAATTTATTTAACAAATTTACCACACATTTATAATATATATAATTAGTCAACACTATTATTTTATGTTATTTTAT
>ML801697.1:238674-266071 GCA_009831015.1 Picea engelmannii | reverse complement strand
TTTTTAAAGAAAAACTTGAAAAAACAAATTTATTTTTAAGAAGAAATTCATTTTCCCTCAATCTACGTTGTTTAATTTTTTTTTGAAGAAATTTATTGTCCCTCAATCTATATTGTTTAAAAAAAATGGTGCTTGAAAATGGGGTTGTTTGTTATATATAGAAAATTAAAAAAAAATTGAACATTCAAAATCATTCCCATCTTACTTTGTTGAATAAAAGAAAGTTTGAAATTTAAAATATTTTTTTTTATGCAACAATTGTTTCTAAAACAATTGGAAGCTTTAGAATATTGTTTCTATTTTCGACCTTGTATTTCCTTATCTTGGAATGTAGATAACTTGGAAATTGATCAAAATTTTGGTTGCATTGGGATGTATGATGTTGTCCTTAGCTTAGCAGGCTTGGTCTGCTTGTGTCAGGCGGGATGTAGATACCTCGTTGTTCCTCAGAATAGTCGCCAACCCTGAGACCTTAAATGGTCAAAATCGATGGGAACCTGGGCTTGAGCATTGCTTATGTGTCCTGGAGGTCCTAACCACTACAGGGTAGGATGGGCGGGTAGTCATTTTTATTCTTGTCGGTTGAATGTCGAACTTTGCTTCTAGTGGATTGATGTGCTTCTAGGTTGGGTTGTCATGTTGTTGTTGCGCGAGTTGCTTGCATCATGCCCGTCGTCGTGTTGTGACGCATAATATAATATCTTTGTTACCCTTGTACACACGCACACACAATTTTTTTTTTGCACTTGTTAGGAGAGGCTTGATGTCGTGACGAATGGGAGGTTGTTACAAGGAGAATTTTTAGGAGCACTTTTAGGATGGGCAAGGGAAATTGACATTTAATTAAATTAAATAAATGAATTTCTGGTGTAACTAAGGGATCGGGTGACAAGTGTACTGGGGAGAGTATTTCCTAATTAATTTTTAATAGAAAGAATTTAACGTGCAATTGGAAAGTGGTCACTAAGAATAAATCTATAAACGTAATGGCAGAGAAGAGGAATGGGAACTACTGGTATGCATAAGGTTATGCTACCAGAATTGTAATGACCTTCGTCACGACGACCACCAAGCGACGAACAACCGGTCAATTTTTTTTAAAGCTTTTCTATGACAATTAAAACATCAAATAATTAGACAACATCATCAACACATCAACACATCAATCACATATATTAATGAAACAAAAATAATGCATTAATATTCTAGTACGGCCCCATGACGACACCTCGTCGCAATGAACCAGGACACACACATCATTGTATTAACATAATAATTATCAAAAACCCAACACATCAATGCATAATTAATAACATCGTATAAACAAAAAAAATCATATATCGCTCCATTCATCTCATAAGGATAATCATGAGATAACATCACACATCAACATTAATTCATGGCGCGAGAAGTCAATCCTAAGCGACTAATCAACATTGTTAATTATTCCATGCACACGAGAACTCTAACTTTCAAACGATCCTTCATCAACATAAGATGTTCGAAGCACACACGAATCTAAGTTCCAAAACCATCAATCACCAACATAAAAACAATGCGCGTGAGGAAAAAATTCATTAAATTTTAGGGCGTCAAGTAAATACGTGCATGTCCTTCCACACCTAGCCATATATATATCACGATGTAAGTAATTATCGATTAAGTTAAGGCCTAGATGAAGATGTAGTCAATCCTAAACATCAAATAATCAATACTCCAAAGAATAATAGTTCTAAATCAGTGATACCACGACATTAGTTATGGTGCAGTGTAGTCAACAATACAATTCAACATTTACCCCAAGGTGGGTGAGAAAATTTTATTGCGCAGGAAGTAAATAACTAAAACAACCTTTCATCGAATTGAATTTCATCTATCAACCCTTATTTCAATCTCATCTCTAGTGGAGCAAGAGTATATTGGTTACCAAAGCAGTTCAGGGTCAATCTTAATTAGATGCGCAAGAAAAACAATTTCAATATTTACATTCTCAAGATTAGGGCGTGAGAGCCTTCTTGTCGTTGATTCGATCATTCCTTAATTATGCTACGCGAAACCCTCCCAAGGGAATAGTTTCATTAACAAAGGTAACTTAACAGAAGTAAAATTTCAATCCTTTCCCTCCTACAAAACCATTCAGCCTTACTAAAATATAGAAGGGACGAGGATCAACTCAAGGAAGGATATAGTTAAATGTGAGGGTAAGAATCGTCTTGCTTAAAAGTTTTCCTTACTAGAGTAATAAGAAGGGTTATTAACTTGTCAAAAATTATCACCAAAATCTTCTTGCAAACCTTACCTCTCATAAATATCATCCAATGGGAAAGTACTCTTAAATAAAGGAATGAAAATCCACAGCTAGCCTAAGGATCGTGGTACACGCACCCAAATCCAGAGATTAACCATAAATTCACATACCATTATGCACATACACTTTTTTAAAAAGGGTCTTCTAGTTTTAAGCAACAGGGGTCTGAAACGAGACAGAGTTCTGATGAAGGCACAAGGTTTAGATGTGTTGGCGAAGGGCTTTAAGGGAGAATGTCGAGGTTTCACTTCAAACAACCAGAAGGAACGTTCAACAATTGTCCAAGTAAGGGTAGTTAGATGAGACGAACCCTTGTAAGAAATACAAATTCATAGATAAAAATTTAAACCAAGTGTATGCGAGGCACAAGGAGACAACGATTATATTACCCAAAAAGGGAGAGCGTAATAATTAAGGATTCTGAATTAAAGAATCAAGGAAATAGGCATTAAGGAAAACTGAAAATAAAGTTAAAATCAAATTTATTCCTAATTCATTATTCAAGTAATACAACTTATGTCCTAGGTAACGGAACTGCGCTTGGTTGGCAGACTTCTGTCCACACCTAAATAAAAGGGAAAAATGTAGAAGTTGCAGTCCAATCTGTTGCGAGAAGGCGTGACTCGTGGAGGAGGAAGGAATAAGTAAATGCGCACTAGGTCACGCAGAGGCAATCACTAGGGATGACCATGAAAATGATAGGGTTAGGGAGAGAAATCGTTGGGTGCTTTTCTCTACACGCCGAGGAGAGAAACCCCCAATCGCTAAAAAAAAGGACACTGGAGTAAACAATCTGGGAAACTTCCTAGCCTCCTTCAGCTACACATAGTTGTAGAGATGGAAGAAAAAGAAGCTCGGCTATCAAAGCAACTCCTGGGAATTCTTCAACAGCGAGGAGGTACATAAAAATAATTGGAGGCATCTAACGAATTGCCCCACTCATCATTCATTCCAGACATAAAGCCAAATTTATCATCTCATAGATTACTATGAAAACCCAGGTTGATTCATTAGATTAATATGCAACATCGAATCTCAAGGGGAAGTGGCGCACAGGATATGAACCTGTACCCTAAAGATGTATTTATTAATTTAAAATTTGTAAGGTCGGAAGAGCGCTCGTAGTTCAAGTTACCTAGAATGTACTAGCGACAACAACTTGAAGGGAGGTCTATAGTTTAGTTTAACACATGAGGAACAAGGAGGAATGTAGTAGAGAAACATGAATTCGAGGAGGAATATGCCCAAAAATTGTTGAGGTTTCCTCCCTCAAACACAGGGAAACACATGACCCACACTCAGAGTTAATAGGTTGATTTTGTGGTTGTACAAGTTTTAATCGTTTTCAGAAGCAATGGGGAGTCATCCCTCTAACTTCGATCACATTTTCTTGGGCTCTATTGGAATTTACCCTTTTTATAAACTTCAAATTGAGATACCTCTCGACTGCACCCACTACTGTAACTTGCGAGGAGTAATCTATGTCAAGCATGAACAAAAGAGTAAACACACAGAGGGGTAAGGTTTAGCTTGGTTGAAATAAATGCATAATTATATCTGGGAGTAGATAGCATGCAAATGCTTCTTGATTCAGAACTGTGAGGTGTACGCTGCTCTTAAGTCCAGGTACAGATCGACGACATAAATCGCAAATGTTTGAAGGGACAACCTTCACTTCTCAAGTCTGATGTCAAAATTGTTCTTTTTTTTTAACTTACAACTGAAATATTTTTAACAATGACAGACCTTAGTTTCATGTTTACTATATCTGGCCCAATTATTTGTTAAGTGACATTGGAAACTTTCATATTATTCAAAAATATGTTAAATCAAATGCATGGTTGATGAACGAAATTAAATCAATCTTGCGAGAACAAAAATAATATAAGGCCTAATTAAATCTAGAATAAACATTATTGCAATCCTTCATTATACTACTCAAGCGAACTAGAACATGGTGGATATAATGCATATGACAAAAAATGAAATGAAACCTCTTCTCTGCACTTATTAACCTTTTGTTCAAATTCAGTAGATTGGTAGTGATATAATATAATAAACACAACATTGAATTAATCTTATGGGAGGTATATAAAATACCCAATCAACACAATGATTAATTAATCTTATGGACTATAAAATACTTAGTACATACACAACATCTCCTTATACAAAAATTTATCCAAGGAATCAAACATGAAATAATAAAACCATTTAACCAATAAACCGATTTGAACAACAAAACTAAATCAACACAGAGAAAAACTCAATGGAATACTAGAACCAACGCTGACTTGTTGATGTTCTTCGGCTACTGGAGATCTGCCTCGCTCCTGCTTGCTAATCGCTGAGACCTCACCTGTACCTCCCAACCAAATCTAGGGGTAATATTCTTCCCTCTAAGCCCCCTAAGCCGCAAAGGGGCCACACATGCAAAATACCAGGGAAAAATTTAGCTCCTAGCTTGCCTCGCAAGACCGAGCTACCACTCCCTTTTGAGTTGGGCATCCCAACTCCCACAAGAAAAATCAGTCAAGAAAAATATCGGCAGCGTAACCTTACGCCTACCAGTTGTGATCCATACTCCTTCTCTCCCATTTCTTTTATAGAGTTATTCTTAGTGACACTTTCATTTTCACATTAAATTCATTTTATTAAAAATTAATTAGTAAAAATTCTCCCCCGTACACTTGTCACCCGATCCCTTAGTTGCACCAAAATATCCTTTAATTAATTAAATTAATTTGCCAATTTCCCTCACCCACCTAAAAGAATTTTTAAAAGAGCTTCCCAATGTCCCTTTATTCCCTCACATTCCCTTAATGACTGACGCCTTTCTCAAATCTTAGTTGAGTTCGAATTTGGAAAGTTCTATAGACTATATTCCCTTCTATGTTCCACATTCCTTTTGCATTTAATTTCCTTGTTTTTCCTAAGTTAGGAATTAGCAAGTTTTTCACATAGACAACAATTAAATTTTGGATAGTTTAATTCTCCTTTAAATTCTAATTTTGATTTTTCTCTATCCCCCCATTTATTAATGGATTAATTAATTTTTAGACCTCATACCCTATTTAGACCTAGGCTTTAATTTCACTAGGCTTAACATTTTTTTTTAGGGAAAATTTATAATTAATAAGATTTACTGATACAACATTTATTTTAAGGATCCCAAAGGGGTTGGATCCAATGGTGGAAAGCGAGGAGTTTTTCACCATTGGGCAAGGTTCAATTCTTGTGAGGGCCTAACTTGAAGCCATGGGGACACCTTGAGGTAGTGGTTGAATGTGTGGTTGCACCCAAAGATACTATATTAAATGGTATCATGACCTGTGCACACATAAGTGGATCAAATCCCACCCCCATGTCCTTCAAATTTTTAGTCCCCGAGGTGTAGGACAGTTGATGATGGAGTGTGTTGTTAAGGTACTCTATGATGTTAAAGTCACCAGTTCGAAACCTGCGGGGACAAAAAATCCATCCATGTTAAGGGTTGGTGTGGCTCAGGCCGGGTGCAATCCCTGGGTGATTTTGACGGCTTAGATGCCCTTGAGTCGTGGTTTCTCAACCACAGGTTAGTCCCACATGTCACGGACAAACTAACAAAAAAAAAAAAAAAAAACAACATTAATTTAAAAGCTAACCATGTCCAAATAAGATACTGTTTTCCAGGCACCTAGGTTCATTGACTCACTAGTGTTAAAATAAAAAATCGCGACGTGCCCTTCATGATGCACTACATGCTCCAAGGGTGCCACTTTCCTATTTCCATGTTTCATTCATGTGACGTGCCCTTCAAGACGCACTACGTGCTCCAAGGGTACCACTCTCCTTTTGACTTATTTTGGTAGACGCCCGAACTTGGAGTCAATACTCCATCAGGAGACCTTGTGGGATATTAAAGGATTCTAAGGAATAAGGACCCTGCCTTATTGCATGCCCTTTAGAATCTTCATGAGAGACTGTCTCAGTCTGCCCTCACGACAACGTGGATCTCACAAACTAGGTAATCGTTAACCTATAGTTCGAGCCATGATGGGAGTGCTAGTAGGCTGTGGAAGGGCTGCTGCCACACCTCTCCCTCAATATCTCTTGTTGTCATGCATGATCCATTTACTCCAAATGTGAGTCTGATTAGCAAGCTATCGTTAGCCTACATCCATCAACGAACATGTCAACGATCCACAAACAACATCATAATATACCATTCATATGTCACATATGTAATAACATAAATACGTAAACCATAAAAAATCCACTCCTTGACTCGTTCCAGAGTCCAAGGAGGTCCATCGATGCCATCAGAATCCCTAACTTGACAAGAGGCCTACACACTCAGGAGAAACTAGTCAATAGCACCAGTCGACACATATATAATCAAATAACATTTCTTCATATCCACAACATCATCATAATCATAAGTGAAACAATCAATCATATAATGAACTGGATCACTTTCACACAAGTGTCCTCAAAGAATAAGTTGCATCAGGTGTGCACAAGAGCGGGATGTTACATGAATTCCTTTGACTAATTTTTCTTGTGAGAGTTGGGATACCCAACTCGAAAGGAGAGTGGTAGCTAAACCTTGCGAGGCGAGTTGGGAGCTAGAGTTTCTGCTAGTGTTGTGCTTGGCCCCTTTGCGGCTTGGGGGGGGGGATAATGGGGAAGAAGAGTATCCCTATCGTTGGTTGGGAGGTACCGATGATGTCTTCACGGTTAGCAAGCAGGGAGATGGATGGATCGCAAGCACGAGAGAACATCTCGACTTCTTGTCGTCGACTACAGTATTTTAATGAGTTTTCTATTGAATTCATAATTAAGATGTACATGTTTTAAACTTCACTGAACGAACTTTGGTTGCGGCATGTATTTTTGTGAAATGTATCTAGAATGTTGATGGTCCATGCCATTTTCGTATGCTGTATTTTTGTGAAATGTATCTAGAATGTTGATGGTCCAGGCCATTTTTGTATGATGTATTTTAATTAAAAAAATGAGGCTGTTAATTGTCCCTTTCCCTTCAACGTTCCCTTTCTGATGTATCCTCTGCATTTTATTTTTAGTGGATTTATAAACCCAACGTAATTGTTTTTTCAATTTTTCCCCTTTTTCTACTTGGAGATTGGCTACTTAGTCACCCAACGCATGTCCCTGGGATTTTACCTCCAATGGCCCCACAATTCCTTCTTTTATATATGCGATTTTACTTGGCAATTTTATCGAGAAATGTCTCTGCTCCGAAAACAAATTCGCCTTGTCTCGATGAGTTTTATGGGTGTTTTATCCTTGCATCTTCCTTTTAAGATCTCTGTTTGGTTCCCTCCTTGGACAACATGGAATTGCTTCAAGTTTCCTACATCTAACAGATCGAACCCGCCCAACCTTGTGTTGCTCCGGGCGTTTATTTCCTCCATTTTTTTTTCTCTTCTGTATTTGATAACATTTCGCCCAGTTCTTCACAAAAATCGCATAGCATGCAACACACTTGCGTTAAACTTTTATCCGGGCATTTTTCCTCAAAAAATTGCCTCTGCGTTGTGTGGAGGAAAAGATATGAAATCATCTTACTCAAACATTTTCATATCCTTCTTGGCTAAAGAAAGATAGATGGGAATATCACCTTATGTTTATAGCATAAAAACTGATATCCTGATTCACAAGTATTGTTTACAAGTGTTTAGGCTGTTTTTTTATAATTAAAAGCTTGCTGAAAAAATCATTTTTTTATGTAATTTTTTGAACATATCAGATGCTGAAATAAATATAGAGACAGAAGTAAAAACACTAAGTCAAAATTGAACACATATGAGACAAAGAAATCCTTTATTTCATTCCAATTCATCAAAGAATTGTTCTCTTTAAAAAAATTCCTAAGGAAGTTTTGGACCAAAGTCAAACTTAGACGTCCCCAATGAAACATACAAAAGGACTTCTGACATAAAATAAAAAAACTGAACTTGAAAAGATGGATTAGCTTGCCACAGATTGCTGCCCACTAGACTCTGCACAATAGCCTTTGTCAATCATGAAAACTAATTCACAAACATACAACTGTACACAGACTATCAAAGATAGATCAACACCTTTGAAAAACAAGTGTCTGAATGATGTAATTCAACCCTAAATCTCACTGTCGACAATAGGACCTTGCTATCATAAAAAATAATTAGGCTTCTAATGAATTAAGGAATGAATGAAAACTGAATTATCCCAACAAAAGCTCAAGGAGCAAACCTTAGTATGATTCTCTTTCTATTCTCTTTTGTTCCTCCCTTTTATTTTTCCTTTAAGCAAATTGGAATTGGTTCAAGTAGTTGAACTACTTCATTAGTTAAGTTAACAAAAACTCAACCAACTTTTTCAGTTAAGGGAGAAAAGTAATAATCATAATAAGGGTATTTTTAAATACATAATAACTAGTAGGTGGGACCCCTTGTGACTCCCTTTAGCTTTCAACAATCATAACACAACTAGTTAATTAAACAAAACATCCCTCCTTGTTACTCCCATCATCACATTCATATTTGACACTTTATCTCAATAATAATTGAAATTATTTCCAAAATATATTACTCATATATCCCAAAAAATAATGTGTTGTCCAAAAATTCCAGAAGTTAACTATTATCATTAATTTATAATTAAAAAAAAAAAAACTTAAAATCCATATTTTCCACTCTGAGATGTAATCCTTCYCTTGTTGYTGCTGTCACCTTTTGATCTCTTTGAATTTTCCTTAGGTTGTGCTGAGCCTTTAGGCCTAATCTCACTAATCACATGAAASAAATCATCCCTCAAATGCATGCGGGAGGACACAAATTTATTAGAGCCATTGGAGGGTGAGGAAGGGGCAGCARTAGCTTTTCCTTTGTSAGGGGCATGGTGGGCTTTAGTTTTCAACCTTTTACTTACATGGGAAGACTGAAATGGTGAGTGGACAGGGGCATCTTGGACAATTTGATTGATAGGCGGGGGAGTAGGTAAAGAAAAATTGGGCCAACCACRATGTTGGGAGACCGCCGGGTGAAAAATCTCTTGCCATCCATCATTTTCGGGGACTTCAGGATGCAACGAGACATGAGGGGGMATGGGGATACCAGGGACCTGTGGGGATTGGAAGGGAGGCCTTTCGGACCTAGGTTGTACCACTCCTTGCCCAATCCAATTAAAAAACCTAGCCTGAAATAGCTGGCCTAAATATTGCGAGTCAACATCAAAGTGTATGGAAAATATTGGCCTTCTAGGGCTCCTGTTCCAATTACCTCTTCCTCGGTTACCTCTGCCATGGATACCTCGGCTGAAAAATCTCATTCCTGTATGGATAATTGATTAGCAAATAGTCTCTTTAACAACCATACATGACAACTCCTTTTAAAATATGAAATAAATTTTGGCTCAACAACATATGAGACTCATGCAATCCAATCCATACAAATTGTCTAATCATTGTCAATGAGTAGGGGGTGAACAAAGGTCCTGGGATAGGCGAGGGGTTTTATTGAGAAAAAAATGTTAAAATGAGGGGGAAAAGATCATGGTTATTGCTCATAGACAACAAACAATCAACTATAACGTAAACCAAAGAACATGTCACTGTAATCCATCCTTGCGATCTTAAACTGTTACAACACAAAGTTGTTCTTAACTATAATTAAATTTTAGGAACATGGAGTGGATAATGGATATGGGAAGGCGAGGGGATTTTAATTAGAGAAAAAGTGAAATAGTGGTTGGGGAAAGAGCGAATACTGTTCGAAAAATCCATTAAGTAATCCATAAAACAATCCTGTATTTAATGCAAATGATCCAACAATAACCAAATGATTATTGTGATCAACCAAACAACCAATGTGTATAGTTTAACCATTACTGTGTGTTAACCTGCTCACTATCCACATTTAAATATTTAACATAGTGTCACCATACTCAAAATAACATGCCTTCCATAACAACCCGTATAAGAATTATGTTTCCTCTCATTTGTCCCATTATATTTAAAACAAATTTCAAATGAAAACACAGTCATTTGTTTTCACTCTGTTCAACATCAAAACATCAACCACTGTCCATGAAATGCTTCCTCAAATCAAACATAGACACAAGTTCTTTTAAAACCATGCCCGATTCCATTCCTCTAATCAATTTAACAATTAACTTGTAATGAAACCATACTGTTATAAAACATGTGCCCATCTCTGATACGATGCACGATATCCATAAAACATACACAACATACAACCAAGTCACAACTATCACGATTTTAAATTGCAATAATCCTGACTGGCAATTAAAACACACAGTAACAACAACCATCATTTCAACTTATACCATGTTGTAGGAAACACACAACCCAACGCATAACGCAAAGAGGCATACTCCGAATCAAACCATAAAACAATGCTGACTTAACAATCCAACTATTACAATAGTACAAGAGGCAGTGACTGTGTGCCCATTTCATTTCTTGAATCAACCAATTAACCATGTTGAGTTATCTATTCGACTGTTATAATACATAATGCAATGACTAAATACCAATAATAAAAACCATTGTCAACGCTATTCCATAAACTCTGTAATTAACCTGATCAACAAGGACGAACCAATAATCAACCCCACTGGGAATACTACCCAACAACTATAACAGTCAACCAGATGACCGACATAGTGTGACTATTGAGTTAATAAAAAACAGGCTTAGTACCAACGAAAACAAGAAAATAGTCAAGGGTTCATTCGATCATTGAACGCAAGGAGACTGGATTCGACCATATCAACAGCAGGTGAGAACCCTTTGAAACAACATGGTGGACACACATGCCATATAACCATTAACATGTATGACAGGGTGGCAATTCACACCAGGTAGGAGAGACTATGAATAGAGTAGCAGAGGCTCCTTAATTGGTCAGTAATAATCCCAAGAACACGCATGGGTATAACCCTGGTGGTTTTCCCAAAAACCGAATAATGCTGGTAAAAATGTCGAGCCATGTAATAGCAACCAACCATAAAGCAAGAATCTTGGCATAATATCCACCATAACCAACTGTGAAAAACAAACATCATACACGAGCCCACGACCAAGCAAAACGATAGCAATGACCCAAGGTGGTTCAAAATCAAACACAACAACCCCATAACAACAAATACGATAGGGTATGTTTACAAGAACCGTGCGGAGATGACCAACAAGTCTGGACTGAATGAAACCCTCTAACCAAAACCCATAAGATAACAACGGGCCTTCATGGCTTCCACTACACAGAATCATCAATGAAATCGTGACTTCAACTATCCAATTTTTTCATTTATAGTGAATACACACAACCAACCATTCCAGAGAAATATCACAAGTTTACATTGTTGCCAGTCTCAAGAAAAACATAGACCAATACATCACTGAGCCAATATCTATTTCATAACTAGAGCGAGTTCATGGATGGCAGAAAAGACATACCTGTAACCAAAAAGACTTAAAAACATGAGCTTGGGTGAGCAGTTCTTTCCTTGCCTGAAAATCAGAGCTTAACCACAACGAACAACAATTGAACAATAGCCAAGCTAGGGTGACGACCAGTGGGAAGTGAGTGGATTTAATGGAATTTATAACTTAGAGCAATCAGAACCAACACATAATACACATTATCCATTTTCTATTATGTCGCAAATAAAACCAATATTTCATCATTAATCACATAGGGCCCTGTAAGCAATGTCGAACAACAACACAAATATCAAATAAGAACCTCATCTAATCCTCCAATCTACAAGGGGGTCCCACCTACTAGTATTATATATATCATTAGCTTATAAATAATAGGCTTTAGCAATACTTTGGAGGCGAATTCCTCATTGCGATTTTTATCGTCAACAAACCGACGACTCCATAGGGAAATTTGTTTTCAACAGATTTAGAACTTAGAACACATGGTTTCATAGACCAAGAACAATAGATCAAGGGGATATAACCATGAAGATTATGCAACAAGGGGGAAGTGAGCATATTTAATGGAAAAATGACCGGGAATTTGGGAATAACTCATGAAAAATGTTAAGTATGAGGGGGTTTATCCATGTATGCATAATCATTCAACTGGAATCTTCTCTTTACTTCAAGGAGAAAAATTATGGACTTGCTCTTTTTTAAATTCTCAAATGGATGAAGAAATGGAAATAAGAAGCGGGAGATATCCAATTCCTTTATAAGACAACAATGAAAGAAGATAACAAATTCAAGTGCTTTAAGGGGGAACATCGTAACAATTGTGTAAGCTTGATTGTTATTGGCTAAAAATATCTTGCAGGACTGTCACTGTGGAAGAACTGATCCAACATCTTATTCTTGACCAAAATCAACTAAAAGATGAAAAAGCAATAAAAATCGTGACATAATTAAAACTGCAAAATTTAAAACAACAGAAGTAAAGTGACAGAAATGTCAAAGCAACAGGAAATTGTTAAAAATAGAAAGAAGAAATCAAACTACTGTAAAGCAGAAATGAAAAACAATGAAAAAGAAGAGCTAGAATACTAATATACAAAAAATCCAAACAACGTTAAAGATTTTCAAGTTGGTTCCATGTAATGTTTCAAGTGAGAACCGTTAGTGTTGTAGGAAAACAATCGCTCCTGTAAATCTTTTAGAATGTAAGAATTAGTACCCATAGCAAAAGCGATTTTGAAAGGACCTAGCCATAGTTTTTAAAATTTTGAATGTCTTCCCCTATCAGCGTGAGTTTAATCCCACAACAATAATTTTTCATTGAATTCAAATTTGAGGGTCTTGACACTCTTGTTGAAATAATTCTTAATAGTCTGTTGTCTCATTTTTATATTATCCAAGGAAAACATCCTTTTCTCTTCTAAGGCTAGGAGTGCATTTATCCTTTGTGAAACATCAGAAGAATTCAATTCTTCGATTTGTAGCATCAACCTTAAGGAAAAAAGTTCTAGCTTAGTAGGTAGGAGGGCTTCTTTACCATAAACAAGCTGGAAAGGAGTGTAACCAGTGCTTACCTTGGTGGTAGTTCGATCTGCCCAAAGGGCATAAGTGAGGAGAGTGTGCCATTGATGAGGCTTATCTTCGATGAGCCTTTTAACAATTCTTACCATATTTTTTTTGGTAGACTCAAACTGCCCATTTCCTTGGGGATAATAAGTTGATGAGGTGGAATGTTTAATCCCCAACTTGGTTAAAAATTGGGTCAGCTTGGCAGAAATAAAAGCGGGACCATTGTCTGTAATAATTTCCAATGGAAGACCAAATATGGAAAAGATGTTATTTTCAAGGAAATAAATTACCTGATCGCCTATTGAATGCTTAAGTGGGACATCTTCAACCCATTTTGTAAAATAGTCTGTGGCTGTCAAAATAAAAACTTGTCTTGCTGAAGATGGAGGATTAATAGGACCAATAAAATCCAATCCCCACTTTGAAAAAGGAAATTCTGGGAGGACAAGTTGTAATGGCATGGATGAAAGGCGTTCTTTCCCAACAAAATTTTGGCACTTGTCACGAGATCTTGAAAAAATGTAAGAGTCATGAAAGATTGAAGGCCAATAATATCATTTTCTAATAATATTGAAAGTAGTGGTTTTAGCAGAAAAATTGCCTCCTACATGAATAACCGAGTTTGAAGAACCATGAGTTTCTTGTAACAGTTTCTGTGCGTTCTCGTTATTTACACAGCGAAGAAACACACCATCAACAGATATTCGAAACAAGAAATCTCCTATAATGACGTATCTTGCGGATTCAAGACAGAGCCTTCTCCTCTGATGAGCGTCTAAGTTCTCTTGACATCTTGGGTTTTTTAAATAGTAAATTAAATTCTTATACCAGGGATGTTCAGACACTGGGAGGATTTGGTTATCAATGGAAAAGAGAGTTGATAGGGAACTTTCCTCTTCATCAATTTCTTCACTATTCTCAGCATGCTGAGCAAAGTGAAGAGCTAAGTCACGTCCCTTGATAGTGGTAGAAGTCATGATATTCAAATCATGCTCCTGGATCTTGGAAAGCCAATGTGCAAGCTTCCCTGAAAGATAAGTCTATGAGAGAAAAAACTTGACAACAGGTAAAGGGAATTTTACCAACGTATGCTTACGTAAGATGAAGTGGAGAAACTTCTCAACAACTTTAACAAGAGCAAAAGCATGTTTCTCAATAAAATAATATTTGAATTCATCATGAGACAAGCTTTGACTCATGTAAGCCACTGGTTTTTCATTACCTTGGTCATTATTTTGCATGAGGACAACAGAAATTGCTTCCTCGGTGGAATTAGTATATATCGTGAATTCCTTCTCAAAATCTAGCTTCGCTAAAACCGGTGTGGAGCTGATTTCTTTCTTGATTCCTACAAAATCATTTTTGACATCATCTGTCCAAGAAAAAGAATTATCTTTCTTATGAAAGTTATGAATTGGTTTGACCATCACAACAAAATTGAGAACAAACCTACAGACGAAGTTAATAACGCCCATAAAATCTTGGACCTCCTTCTTGGAAGTGGGTGCAGGAAGATTAAGGATGACAACAATCCTTTCGGGATCAATGCTTATTCCTGAATCAGAGACAATGTGTCGAAGGAGTTTTCCCTATGTAAAGCCAAAAATGGACTTAGAAGGATTTAGAGAGATGCCAAATTTCCTACATCGCATGAGAACTTTTTTCAGATGACCAAAATGACCTGATTGGATTTTAGAGTATACCATTAAATCATTAAGGTAGATCTGAATGATCTTACTGATCAAATCGTTAAAATCTATTTGCATAGATATTTGAAAAGTGGCATCTGCATTAGATAATCCAAAAGGCATACGCTCATAAGAAAAGGTACCCCAATGAGTAATAAAGGTGGTTTTATATTTATCTACCCTTTTTACCTTGATTTGATTGCAACCGGAAAAATCATCAAGTAAGGACATCATTTGTGACCCTACAACTTGCTACAAAATAATTTCCATGTTAGGGATATGAAAGTGATCTTTTATACTAGCCCAAATTAACGCGCGAAAATCAATGCATAATCTGATCTGAATGATTGTTTTCCGAACGAGAACCAAATTGGAAACCCATTCAGAATAGTTGACCAGAAAGATGATCCCAACTTTCAAGATTTTTTCCAACTCCTTTCGAATAGTTTCTTCCAGTGTAGGGTTGATAGGTCTTTGTTTTTTCCTAGATGGTTTTATGCCTTTCTTAATGGGGATATCATGTTGTATAAGACCAGGATCAAAACCACAAAGATCCTCATAAGACCAAGCAAAAACATCTTGAAATTCACCAAGTAGCTTGACAAACTTCATTTTCTCTTCATCAGAACATTGGGCACCTATTTTAACATTCTTTGGGGACTTGGGTGTCCCAATGTTCAAGGAGATGGTTTCACCCACCTTCCTTTTCTACTCCTCTTCCTTCTGTTTCTCTTTGTTGCCTACATCACTCGATGAAAACAAACTCTCTAGAGGAGTCAAGCCTTTAGGAGTCTTGTTATCTTCTATGTATATGATTTCCTTGGGCTTATAGGGTTCATTTTGAATGAAAGCATAGATGCTCTCATTTCTAGGGAAGACCTGCCAAGATTCTATATTGTCAGGAATATGTGGATGATATAGATATTGAAAAGTACAATTAGGTCTATGTGGCACAAGTTGCGGATTAGGAGAGGTTGCAAAAACAACTAACCGATCAACCATTGAGTTCAATTCCCTCTTAACATGAGTGATGTTGAAAGATAATAGGTTCGAGATAAGTGCCCAAATAGTTTGGGTATATCGTTTCATCAACTTGTTGGTAGGATAGTAAATATTACGTACAAGGTTCACAACAAGCCTAAAATCCCCCAAAACTAAAAGTTGACCACAACCAAGATTATAAGCATTTTCAATGCCTAATAATAAGGCTTCGAATTCAGTGACATTGTTTGTGGAAGCAAACTCCAACCTGTAAGAAAAATTAGGAATCTTCCCAACATGAGAGTATAAGATTATACTAACTCTGTTACCTTCACTAGAGCACGAACCATCGAAGTGCATATGCTACATACCATAATCCAGATCAATTTATTCCAAGGAAATGTTATCCTCCTTAGAAAATATGGAATACACTCCTAGGTCCTCTTTGATATATTTTACATTATGTTGTGGGACACTCTCTATGTAAGGTGAAATCCTCCCCTCTCTAAGGACTATAATGATTTTACCATTTCAATGAACGAATAAATGTGTCGTGTTGAGTGAGAGGTATCCACTTGTGAAAGATTTCCAATATCTTCCCAAGATGATTGAGTAATTGCTTACTGGCATGTCAATTACCTGAATTCTAAGGGTTGTCCTTATTTCAGGGTGTGTGCACAAAACTAAGGTCACATATTTAATCTCACCTATGGTTGTTTGTTGTAGGCTATTATAGGAGAGCATGCTTATGGCGTTTTTCATTTGTACAAGACAATCCAAGCTCTTCCATAATAATATTTGACAACACACTTGGGCTTGAACCGCCATCAATGAGGCAACAATGGGAAATATTATCCATAATATTTAAAGAAATAAAAAAGGGGGATTTTTTTACAGGGTATCTAAAGTTATGTACGCTTACTTTATTTACAGATGAATCCTCTTCATTCATCTCTTCAGAGAGGTTGGCTACAACGTAAGTCTTTCCTTCCATGAATTGTTTTAGATGCCTCTGTTGTTCAGGGACAACAACCATGTCTAGGAGGGTGGAATCTCCTTTGATGTTGGCCAACTAATTTAGAATATTGTATTTGGAAGAGGGGAGAGGGGAAATTGTTCCTTGACTATCAAGAACCTTAGGAACCTGAACCATAGTAGCTGGTGATGATGATCTTGGGCTAGAAGAATTGCGGGGAGGATCATATTTTCCTTTGGGAGCATAGGTTTTGTTCCTAGTATTGATGATCATGACATCCTCTGTTTCTGCAAAATCTAGGACAACGATGGTATTTTTTGGTATTTTACCAAAGATATTATCTCTGGCACTCTTCCTTACCTCACATGTGGCTTCCTTGTGGTGTTCCTTGAAAAAGTTACACCAAATACGAGGCAAGATATCCTTGGGCTGAAAATTATTGTCAGTTTGGTTTCTAAAGGGGGGTGTAGAAGAGGATGAAGCTCCAGAGGTTAGAGGGGAGACATTTCCATTTCGCTCATACGCTATCATATGATTATTCATATCTTTTACTAGCTGTAAGAGGGCAGACATGTCTGCATGTTTAATCGGTTCTACCTGGGGAAGACTTGTTCTTTTAAGCTATTCTTCATAATCTAAAGAAATATGCAGAGAGAAACCGAGGTTATCAATAGCTTTTTCCTCAAGCCTATGATGATAGGGGGAAGGTAATGCATTGTATTAATGCATGAAAGAAATTTGGTTCTTAGGTCGAATGATTTCGGGGATTTGATTGTATATCTTAGTGAAACATAAGTTGAAAGACTTGATGATCTCACCATCCTTATAGGCGATGTTATTGTACTCCTATAACTCCTCAGCTGGGCTTTTAGATTTCCCATAGGTGGATCTGAACCAATAGACTAACTCCTCCCAAGTAGACAGAATCTTAGGAGGAAGGTCAGAGAAATCGATCGCAACCTTTCCTTCTAAGGAATTGATGAATAAGCGCATGCAAGTATCGTTGTCATTGGCTCTTATATTGTGACAAGCATTAGAAAATGCCACCAGGTGTTCAATTTTAGTGATAGTGTTATTCCCCGAAAACCTAGGGAGATGCTCTTTGAACTTAGGAAGTGGGCAAGTAGCAAGTGCTACGCTAAGAGGAGAGGACACATGCCACGATGTGGTTGTGGCGTCTTCTTCGAAATGAAAAAGCCCATACTTTTTAATGACTTTGGTGGGATTTGTGGTAGATTGGACAGAGATATGGTGGCTATATAAGCTACCAATCACTAACGTAGCTGAAGACTAAGAGGATGAAGCACTTCTAGAGCCACCACTAGATGCCATATTGCGGATGATAGGTGAGGGGGATAAAGACAAATTGGATGAATCAGACAAATTTCTCCTTAGAGCACTTTGTTGGGTCAATAACACAATGTCCCTTCTTCCTATTTCAGCAATAAGATTAATTTCAGGTGATAAGCCTCTTCTTCTTCTAGAAACACGAGAGTCTAAGGACATGAAAGTAAGGCCAGAACTGAAGGAACAAGAAGGTTACTACTGATTTCTAGGCTGTCTACATCTATCTTCCAAACGTTCTTGGGCACTAATATCTCGTTCAATTGCTTCCCAAGAATGATTAATCTTAGCACAAGTATTGGCAGTGTCTAAAATGGTGTTGAACAAATTCAAATCAATATTGGTCTGATCTTGAAGACCAAGCTCAATATTGGGTTGCCTTGCAAAATGCACATTCATTAAGAAATAAAACAGTCAAAGAATCAATATCAGAAAAAAAAGATGCATTTGATGCTAATCAAGCATAAAAATCAACCAGAGAGATATTGAAGATCTCCCCAGTATGGTCGCCAAATAAATGTTGAGGAAAAGATATGAAATGATCTTACTCAAACATTTTCAGATCCTGCTTGGCTAAATAAAGATAGACAGGAATATCACCCTATGTTTATAGCCATCAAAACTGATATCCTAATTCACAAGTATTGTTTACAAGTGTTTAGGATGTTTTTTTATAAGCTTGCTGAAAAATTCATTTTTTATGTAATTTTCTGAACATATCAGATGCTGAAATAAATATAGAGACAAAAGTAAAAACACTAAGTAAAAATTCAACACATATGAGACATAAAGCAATCCTTTATTTCATTCCAATTCATCAAAGAATCGTTCTCTTTACAAAATTTCTTGAGGAAGTTTTGGACCAAAGTCGAACTTAGATGTCCTCGATGAAACATACAAAAGAACTTCTGACAGAAAATAAAAAAACTGAACTTGAAAAGCTAGATCAACTTGCCACATATTGCTGCCCACTAGACTCTGCACAATAGCCTTTGTCAGTCATGAAAACTAATTCACAAACAAACAAGTCTACATAAACTATCAAAGATAGATCAACACCTCTGAAAAACAAGTGTCTGAATGATGTAATTCAACATTGAATCTTGCTGTCTACAATAGGACCATGCTATCATAAAAAAAAATTAGGCTTCTAATGAATTAAGGAATGAATGAAAATTGAATTATCTCAACAAAAAGTCAAAGAGAAAACCTTAGTATGCTTCTCCTTCTATTCCTTTGTTCCTCCCTTTTCTTTTTCCTTTAAGCAAATTGGAATTGGTTCAAGTAGTTGAACTACTTCATTAGTTAAGTTAACAAAAAATCAACCAACTTTTTTAGTTACAGGAGAAAATTAATAATCATAATAAGGGTTTTTTTAAATACATAATAACTAGTAGGTGGGACCCCTTGTGACTCCCTTTAGCTTTCAACAATCATAACAAAACTAGTTAATTAAACAAAACATCCCTCCTTGTGACTTCCATCATCACATTCATATTTGACACTTTATCTCAATAATAATTGAAATTATTTCCAAAATATATTACTCATATATCCCCAAAAATAATGTGTTGTCCAAAAATTCCAGAAGTCAACTGTTATCATCAATTTATAATTTAAAAAAAAACTTAAAATCCATATTTTCCACTTTGAGATGCAATCCTTCCCTCGTTGCTGTTGTCACCTTTTGATCTCTTTGAATTTGCCTTAGTCTGTCTGAGACTTTAGGCTTAATCTCACTAATCACATGAGAGAAATCATCCCTCAAATGCATGTGGGAGGACACAGATTTATCAAAGCCATTGGAGGGAGAGGAAGGGGAAGCAATGGCTTTTTCTTTGTCAGGGGCATGGTGGGCCTCAATTTTCAACCTTTTACTCACATGGGAATAATGAACTGGTGAGTGGACAGGAGCAACTTGGACAATTTTATTGATAGGCGGGGGAGCAGGTAAAGACAAATTGGGCCAACCATGATGTTCAGAGACCGTCGGGTGGACAATCTCTTTCCATCCTTCATTTTTGGGGACTTCAGGCTACAATGAGACATGAGGGGTCACAGGGATTCCAGGGACCTATGGGGCTTGGAAGGGAGGCCTTTCACACCTAGGTTGGACCACTCCTTGCCCAATCCAATTAAAAAACCTAGCCTGAAATATTTGGCCTAACTCTTGCGAGTGAGCATCAAAGTGTATGGATAATCTTGGCCTTCTAGGGCCCCTGTTCCAATTACCTCTTCCTCGGTTACCTCTGCCATGGCTACCTCGGCTTAAAAATCTCATTCCTGTATGCATAATTGATTAGCAAATAGTCTCTTTAACAACCATACATGACAACTCCTTTTAAAATATGAAATAAATTTTGGCTCAACAACATATCAGACTCATGCAATCCAATCCATACAAATTGTCTAAACATTGTCAATGAGCAGGGGGTGAACAAAGGTCTTGGGATAGGTAAGGGGTTGTATTGAGAGAAAAATGTTAAAATGGGGGGGGGGGAATATCACAGTTACTGCTCATAGACAACAAACAATCAACTATAATGTAAACCAAAGAACATGTCACTGTAATCCATCCTTGTGATCTTAAACTGTTACAATACAAAGTTATTCTTAACTGTAATTAAATTTTAGGAACATGGAGTGGATAATGGATATGGGAAGGCGAGGGGATTGTAATTAGTGAAAAAGTTAAATAGTGGTAGGGGAAAGAGAAGATATTGTTCGGAAAATCCATTAAGTAATCCATAAAACAATTCTGTATTTAATGCAAATGATCCAACATTAACCAAATAATTACTGTGATCAACCAAAAAATCACTGTGTATATTTTAACCATTACTGTGTGTTAACTTGCTCACTGCCCACATTTAAATATTTAACCCATTGTGACCATACTCAAAATAACACGCCTTCCATAACAACCTGTATAAGAATTATGTTTCCTCTCATTTGTCCCATTATATTTAAAACAAATTTCAAATGAAAACACAATAATTTGTTTTCACTTTGTTAAGCATCAAAACATCAACCACTATCGATGAAATGCTTCCTCAAATCAAACACAGACACAAGTTCTTTTAAAACCATGCCCGATTCCATTCCTCTAATAAATTTAACAATTAACTTGTAATGAAACCATTCTGTTATAAAACTCGTGTCCATCTATGATACGATGCACGCTATCCATAAAACATACACAAGAGACAACCAAGTCACAAATATCGATTTTAAATTGCAATAATCTCGATTGGCAATTAAAACACACAGTAACAACAACCATCATTTCAACTTATACCATGCTGTAGGAAACACACAACCCAACACATAATCCAAAGAGGCATACTCCCAATCAAACCATAAAACAATGTTGAGTTAACAATCCAACTATTACAACACAAGAGGCAACGACTATGTGCCCATTTTATTTCTCGAGTCAACCAATTAACCATGTTGAGTTATTGATTCGACTATTATAAAACATAATGCAATGACTAAATACCAATAATAAAAACCATTGTCAACGCTATTCCATCAACTCTGTAATTAACCTGGTCAACAAGGACGAACCGATAATCAACCCCATTGGAAATACTACCCAACAACTATAATAATCAACCAGATGATCGACATAGTGTGACTGTTGAGTTAATAAAAAATGGGCTCGGTACCATTGAAAAAAATAAAATAGTCAAGGGTTCGTTTGATCATTGAACACAAGGAGACTGGAGTCGACCATATCAACAACAGGTGAGAACCCTTCGAAAAAACACAGTGGACACACATGCCATATAACCATTAAAATGTATGACAGGGTGGAAATTCACACTAGGTAGGAGAGACTATGAACATAGGAGCAGAGGCTCCTTACTTGGCCAATAATAATCCCGAGAACACGCATGGGTATAACCCTGGTGGTTTTCCCAAAAACTAAATAATGTTGGTAAAAATGCCGAGCCATGTAATAACAACCAACCCTAAAGCAAGCATCTTGTCATAATAGCCACCATAACCTACTGTGCAGAACAAAAATCATACACGAGCCCACGACCAGGAGAAACGATAGTAGTGACCCAAGGTGGTTCACAATCAAACACAACAACCCCATAACACCAAATATGAATAGGTATGTTTACAAGAACCATGCGGAGACGACCAACAAGTCTGGACCAAATGAAACCCTCCAACCAATACCCATAAGACAACAAAGAGACTTCATGGATTCCACCACATGGAATCATCAATGAAATTGTGACTTCAACTATTCAATTTTTTTATTTACAGTGAATACACACAACCAACCATTCTAGAGAAATATCACAAGTTTACATAGTAGTCAGTCTCAAGAAAAACATAGACCAATACATCACCGAGCCAATATCTATTTCATAACCAGAGAAAGTTCATGGATGGTGAAAAAGACATACCTATAACCAAAAATCCTTAAAAATGAGAGCTTGGTCGAGCATTTCTTTCCTTGCCTGAAAATCGGAGCTTAACCACAACGAACAACAATTGAACAATAGCCAAGCTAGGGTGACGGCCAGTGGGAGAGGTATGGAGTGACATGCATTAAATGCACGTCGCTTCCATCCTCTACTCATTCAATTACTTAGTACACGACAACCAACCATCCATTAATCCATTCAATTAATCTATGCATCGAAACTAACATCCATTACTTGCCAAGCGTGCCACCCCATATCACATTAACCATTGCCAAACATACCATAACGCATATCAAATGTGAATTCATATAAATCAATACATCGAATAGCCACTAACTTTGTTAGCTAGGACTAACAATAATCATTTTAATTCCATTTGCATATAACGTAGTATAGCATAGTATAGTATAGGATAACTCCTCTTCCTTGGATGTTTTTCCATATTTCTTTTATCCTTTGTCATGACTGACATACTAACATGTGTTTTGTGCAGGTGCAACATGTAACAAATCATGGCGCTAATAGCAATGTGATAACAGTGAATATAAGCCATTCATACAATATGGAATTTATAGCTTAGAGCAATCAGAACCAACACATAATACTCATTATCCATCTGCTATTATGTCGCAAATAAAACCAATATTTCATCATTAATCACGTACGAACTTGTAAGCAATGTCGAACAACAACACAAATATCAAATAAGAACCTCATATAATCCTCCAATATACAAGGGGTCCCACCTACTAGTATTATATATATCATTAGCTTATAAATAATAAGCTTTAGCAATACTTTGTGGGCGAATTCCTCATTGCGATTTTTATCGTCAACACGTTGGTATTTCATCCATATTTACCTCAGCAAGTCACCTCTACATTGGTGCCTTATCCCAACGTTTTAATTAGCAAATTAATGTATTAAACACCACGATTTTTCCCCTTCCAGTGCTCCGTTTTCCTTGGAATTTTCTCTGCAATTTGGTGGGCACCATATCCCTGCATTTTCCTTTAAAACTCAATGAGTTTTTTTTTCACTGAATGCACTGGGAGTTTAGTGGGTATTCACCCTATGTTTTGAGCAAAATAGCTAGTTATTTTAGTGATCTCTTGCCAGCGAATACCGTGATAAATTTAAAGAGAAATTCATGAGTACTACCCAACAAATTTCATGTTCATTTTCAACAAATTATGCGACCCTTACCCAACAATCCTTACCACCCTTACTCAATGAAATTTTTGCCACGTTGCTTAGCGTTTTGTGCCCTTTTTCCGATGTTTTTGTGGAGGGTTCGGACCTCCGTGCGATCCTCCACTACCCAATTATTTTTACAGTTCTACTCCTTGCGTGATGGGTAGAGTTCCCACTTTGAGTCTTCGTTTTTGCCTCAAAAACCCCTGCACTTTTAGCAAGGGAAATTTCCTTGCGTCTTGTGCCTTTTTACCCTTTGCTCTCTGTTTCCTTATTGCAATAAATACGAGTGCATGGGAGGCATTGGGTATTTTAGGTTTTACCTGTGTCTAGAACTCCTCGTAACCACCTTTCCCCGAATCTAGTAGAGCGCTTAATTTACCAGACTTTTGGTTTCAACAAAAAAAAAAAAACGTGGATTTGGTGTTTTTATTTTTATTTTTTAATTTGATGATTTCATAATAGAGTTGAATTTTTGTTAAATATAAATTGGATTATGAAATTGTTGTTTCAATTAATTATATATATATATATATATATATATTTATCACTCTTGATTATCTTATTTGTAATCCAATTCAAATTTCAATTCCGATTGATGGATTCCAAACTAAGAGGTCAATTAAATTTTCATGACATTGAATTATTGAGTTACCCAAGAATGTGTCACAATCATGTATTATTTTTGATTATCTTATTTGTAATCCAATTCAAATTTTAATTCCGATTGATGGATTCCAAACTAAGAGGTCAATTAAATTTTCATGACATTGAATTATTGAGTTACCAGGAATGTGTCACAATCATGTATTCAATCATGTATTCAATGTATTATTTTTTCAAAGGTAAATTTTAATGTATAATTAAAAATATAATTGAAGGAGTAAATTTTGCCATGGCACTCAACATCGTAATGTATGGAGAAGTGAAAGAAAGACAAGGTGTTGTTAGCTATATACTACTTATTGCACCTCCAAAATTTTAGTTGATAATCACTTTGCACCATGGATAATGATTGACTTGAATGATAATGTGATGAGTTACCTTGCGCCCTTAAGTACCTTATTGCATGATTGATTGTAGTTAGTTGTGTTGCTCAATGGTCCGTGATGACGCATAATGATTACGCTCTTGGAATTAATGGCGCACTTGGTAACCATGTTGATGTGTGATTTCCCAAGTGCTTAGATTTATTTGCGCGCATGGTGATGATGTTAATGTATGTTAATTCAGTATCTAGATCGTGCACATGCCTTGAATGATGTTAATGTATAGATGATTGAGTTGTTAGATTCTTGTGCGTCACAAAATAAAACGAATGATTCTCTTGCACCATTTAAGTAATGTGGTTGTGTGATTAAACAAGTAATTTGATTACACCTTGGAATTATGTTTAATGATTAAGCTTTTAGATTTCTCGCACTTCTCACTATTGTTGATGCATGACTTCCTAAGAGACTATATTAATTGCGCACATTGTGATAATGTGGATTATTGGTTGATTCAATGGTTGATTAATCGCGCGCCCTGAAGTAAGGTAGATGCTATTTTTGTGCCTTGGAAATAACTTAAAGTAGAATGAATTGCGCTTTATCATATGCCGATGAATAATGATTTAGTAATTTAGATAAAATTCTCGTCTTGAAATTGAAAGTTGATGTATGATTAGTTGTGATTGCGTATTTTGCGCCTTGAATTTAATGTTGGTATATGATGTGTTATGTGAATGATTAATCGCGCGCCATGTTTAATTATAGATTAGGGTGATGGATTGATGATTGATTATCGTAGACATTGTTGATTTAACATAGCCAGTTTGGACTTGATTGTGTTAGTGGGATGTAGACACCTCCTTGTTCCTCAGAACAATCACCATCCCTAAGACCTTAAATAGTTAAAATCAATTGGAACCTGGGCTTGAGCATTGTTTATGTGTCCTGGAGGTCCTAACCTTACAGGGTAGGTTGGGGCGGGTAGTGTTTTATATTCGTTATCTAATTGAATGTTGTTGTAAATTTGCTTCAAGCTTTTATGATGTGATAATCTTCTCCGTTATTTGTGTTATGTGTCGCTATCCTTCATTGACGCGTTGATCATGTAGTTAGTGATTTCCATGATGAGTAACTGGTACTACTTTACTTATGATGTTGTTAAATAGGCATTTCCATGATCATGTGTTGATGTTAAATTCTTAATGCAAAAAAAAAAAAAAATTACCTTCTGTGCTTCAAATTTTCTTAGGCGTAACTGAGGGTTGTTACATATGGTATTAGAGCTAGTCCAACCCTATGACTATGGATCATCACGCCTTCCACTGTATTTTACACTTGATTAATAACTTAGCACTAATTAAAATTTTAAACTGCCCATGCGATAATCATGGTTAGAGGATGTCGCGAAGGTTCAAAACGTGGTGCTAGGGGAGGAGGTGCGACGCCTCCAGCAACTCCCACGCCAGAGGGGTCCAACCCCCAAGGAAAAGAACACATCTTTGGGCTTGAGAAGATTGCAGTGCGGGATGCAGTTGGTCTTGCGGGGCCCTTTCAGAGGATTTTAGGGGCCCTAATTAACCGTCATGATAGAGATGAGGCCAGGGCGCTTGTACCCCCTGAGGGCCCACAACGCACCCCCACCAGTACTAGTATCATTCACTGAGAAGTTGAGAAGGTCAAGTTTCCCAAGTTCTTGGGTGCCACAGACGACACAGCTGCCGAGGCATGGTTGGAGAGCACTACACCTCCAACACGAAAGTCTACATGGCAGTCTTCAGCTAAAGGGGAGCACTCTTCTATGGTGGAAGACGCTCTTACCTCAACTAAGCATGGTTGTCGAAGCTGTGTTATGGGAATGGTTCAAGGAACGGTTCCGAGAGAAGAATTATCATATGAATTCAATGAGCGCCAACTCGATGATTTCAATGCCTTATGACAGGGTGGTCGTACGATGCCAGATTATGAGACCAGATTTATGGAGCTACTTCGGTATGCCCTGTTGATTAAGGTTGGTTGTCATTGATGTCAACCCTTGAAGAAAGCCCCGTAGCACAAAGGATTGGGTAATGGACCCAATATTGTTTGATGTAAATATGACTCATTATAGTTTTGTCATGGTTGATAAGAAGTAAATATGGATGAACTCCAAAGTGTTCCCCTTATGGTGAAAGCCCTCACGGGAAGACACTTTGTGGAGTAAGAGAACCCATGCTTAATTGTGGAATAATGAAATGAATGAAAGTGATTTTGTCAGGGAAAATATCCTAGATGGATAGTGCTTGTCATTTCATTTCCAGTGGTATGTGGGACGTCACATAATTCCTCACGGTTAGAGAGTTATGGCCATGAGAAGTTGGAGACCCCAGGTTTGGGTAATGGACCCAAGTTTGTTTGATGGGTAACGGTATGAGTTATGATATATTTTCAGATAATACTATTCTATATGGAT
>ML801697.1:217682-238574 GCA_009831015.1 Picea engelmannii | reverse complement strand
CTAGGATATTTTATCACGAAGGCCAACCTATACGTCATGATCTTAGGATATTATGACATCGTAATCAATATGGATTGGTTGGAATCGCATGATGTGATGCTCAACAGTAAGACGAAGCGATTGATTTGGACCGATGATGAGGGAAGGAGAAGGTGACTGTAGGAAGAAAAAATGGAATATCCATGAGGGTCATTTCTTCCCTATAGCTACAGAAGAGCATGTGAAGGGATGCAAGATATATGCAATATTGGAGCTGAATGACAAGGGAGTGACAAAAATATTTAAAGGACCTTCCCGTGGCACGAGTATTGCTGACGTGTTTCAAGAAAATTACCCAGATTGTCGCCTGCAAGAGAGTTGGAGTTTAAAATCGACTCGAAACTTGGAACACAACCGATAGCGAGAACACCTTATTGGATGTCAACCCCTAAGTTACAGGATTTGAAAATGCAACTGAAGTATTTTCCGGACCTAGGAATTATACGTCCAAGTGTGTCACCCTGGGGTGCTCCTGTTATTTTCATACGGAAGAAGGATGGGTCTTGGAGACTCCGCTTGACTACCGTCAATTTTTCATTGACGACATATTGATATATTATTGTTGGACGAAAGAACTTGGCGAACATTGCACTTGGTGCTACAATGTTTATGAGAGAAAAAATCTCGAGACTGTCGAAATGTTCTTTTATCAATCGAGGATTCATCAATTAGGGCATGTTATCTCTGACGAATGTATCATTGTGGATCCAATGAAGGTAGAGGATATTAGGGAATGGATTGCGCTAATGGACATACCATAAGTACATATCTTCATGGGTTTAGTTGGATATTATCGATGGTTGTCGAAGGTTTTTGAAGATAGCAATTCCGAGCAAAAAAATGAAGAATAAAAACAAGAAGTTATATGGACCCAGAAATGCATGGAAGCATCTAGAAGGCTCAAGGAGCGGTTGACAAAAATGCCAATACTAAAAATCCCTGACAGGGACGAGGACTTCTTGGTATGCACAAACGAATCCAAGGAAGGCTTAGGTTGAATCTTGATTAAATGTGGTTGAGTGATCACTTACGTCTCAAGGAAATTAAGAAGGCATGAAGAGAACTACGCGATGCATTATTTGGAGTTATTGGCCATTGTGTATGCCCTGAGGGCATGGATACACTATCTATTTGGACATAAATTCAAACTAAAAATAGACCACTGTGGTTTTCCACAAATTTTTACGCAAAATGACTTGAACACGCGACAAGGGCATTGGACAGAAGTACTTAGCGAGGACGATTTGAGATTTACTACATAAAATGGATAGTGAACAGAGTGGAAGATGCGTTGATTCAGAGACCACACATATTTTTGGTGATACCCCTTTAGATGAATCTTCAAGAAAATATTCTAACTTTATAGCGCGACGATGACTGGTATAAAGAGGTTAACAAAATTATCGGATGAGACACCGTGTTGGTACCAAAATTTGAGGGATTTATTGTGGATAAGGATGAATTAATGAGATATAATAACCAGATTTATGTATCGCCTTATGATGAGTTGAGAAGTTTGATCATAAATGAAGCTCATAGAGCAGTGTACATGGATCATCTAGGAGTCATGAAGATGAGGGAAGACCTTAATCCCTTGTTCTTCTGGTAGGGATGAAGGCGGACATAGTTAACTACTTGGAGAGGTGTCTGGAATGTCAACAAGTAAAGGATGAACATAAACATCTGGCTGGATTACTACAACCACATGTCATTCCAGAATAAAAATGGAGGCCATTTCAATGGACTTCATTATGGGATTGCCGCTGATGAAAAGGAGGCATGAATCGATTTTCGTGATAGTTGGCACTCTGACGAAGAGTGCACATTTTATTCCTATGCACACGACGTATCAGGAACTTGACATAGCTAGAATGTTGTCAACAAGATTGTGAGACTACTTGGTGTGCCTAAAAGAATCATATCCGATATAGGATATGTGTTTATAAGACGATTTTGGACTAGTTTCCAAGAGGCCTTGGGAACCCAACTTAACTTTAGTACCACGCATCACCCGGAGACAGATGGGAAGAAAGAAAGAATGAACCAAATCTTGGAAGATATGTTGTGTATGTACGTGATGGAACAAAAAAAGCATTGGGAATATTTCTTGCCACTGTTAGAGTTTGCATACGACAATAGCTAACAAGGTACCATTAAGATGGCACCGTTGAGTTTTTCTTCGGGCGACTGTGTTAGACGCCATTGAGTTGGGATCAACTCGGGGATAGGGTCTTGGTAGAACCATAAGTGATCAAAGAAAGGGAAGAAAAAATACAAATGATAAGAAAAAGGGATGGAAGAAGCACAATATTGAAATAAGAGTTTTGCCAATGCGCATCGAGCTGACCATGATTATGAAGTTGGCCTATCTACTAACCGTGCCTCATTCTTGAGGCATTGCGCGATGTTTATCTTGTGTCTATTTGTGAAATTATGTTAGTGATCCTACGCATGTTGTAATATCCCCAAGGATGAGCCCTAGTTGTATTTATGAATTGTAAATATGTTTTATAGGCAGGTGAGTCGAGTGTTGATAAGATGGTGGGCTTATGTGTTTATTAGGATGGAGAGCCTAAGTGTTAAAGGCCAGGAGCCTATTTTTGTATATGTAATTATGTAGATCATTAATAGAGATCAAACATCGCTGCGTGCAGATCGACCATGAAGAAAGAGTGATGGGGGACTAAGCTTGCACTAGATAGGGTAAGGGAGGGGGCTAAGTGTCTAGGCCTAGAGGCTAAGCTAGAGGGCTTACATATAAGGGAATAATATTTTATTATTATTATTTACTAAAGGCTAAGGTGGACATGAACGATGTTGTCCTAAGTTCCTGGAAAGGGAACGAGTGTGAAGTGGAATACATGTGGCTGTAGGAAGACAAGTGTCGACCTAGGCACATGTAGTTATAGCTGGGAAAGATAACCTGTTAGGGGGTTCACTTGCTATTCTCCATCCACTGTCTAACCGTGAACTGGGGGCATCCATCATAGATCTCTAGAATCGGTAACCCATGAGTCAAATCATGTTGGGGGTTCACTTCCCATTCCATGTGACTCCCATCCTTGCGTCTGGATGAGTTTTGAGATACTTCACCTTTGCGTATGCACTCTCACGAGGTTAGTCACCCTGAAACTAGTGAAAAACGAGGGATTGATCTGTGTCTCTTGTGAAGCTCGAGCACCCTATAATTGTCTGAGCCGTGTGGTGTCATAACTATTCATTGTTGATCCATGTCTCCTGTGAAGTCTGAGCACCCTGTAATTGTCTGAGCCATGTGGTCTCATAACTGTTGGCTATTGTAGCCATGCAGTTCCTTGACTGAGTGTGGCTTGCTTCCGTCGACTGTTTATTACTAAGCCTTGATATGTCTTAGTGTTTGACTGTTACCGTTTTGGGTGTCCATACCCGTTTCTTCGTTACTGATGTCACCCGTAAGCTAGATGAGTGATGAATGTTGTTGCTGTTACCCGTACCTGGCTGTAGATGATTCAAAGATTGGTTGAAGAGGTAGGTTGTTAGGCTTGTGAGAAACTCTCCCAGGTGAGAGAGTTTGCTGGGAAGTGATTTCTCCTAGAAGGGAGTCCCGTAACAACTATAGTAATCTGAGACTTCTGGTCCAACCTGTTGTTGAAGCCCAAGGTAGGGGAGGGGTACTAGCCGATGGACTTGTATTAGTGAAGGTGTATCCTCCTAGGGTGGAGTAGGCATGTGGGGAATGAGGGTCTGCGGGTTATGGGTGTAAGTGGCTCCTGGGATAAAAGATCCTTCCTATTGGTTTGTGCAACTTCCTTGTTGTCCTTGCCAAGCTTAGAATTCCCTTGCCTGGTGGAGTTTAGTCACAGCTCAGGGGTGACCTACTCCTGAGAGTGATGAGCATCAAGGTCTAAGGCTAGGAGGTTCGTGGAAGGTCTGCACGCAGTTGGTGTATTTACTCTAGCTAAAAGATAAGTATCATTTATGTGCTTAATTATGTATTTTATGCATGTTTTGTGATGCTTGAATGTTATCATGTATTCCATCATGTATATGAATTACTGTTAGTTCCATTGATTCCGTATGATAGCAATATTTATGTGTTTATTGTGATTAAGTGTTTTAAATTCATTAAAATGCATATATATTATATAAGTGTAAATTCTACGTGGTATCATTACCCAGTCTCTGGAGGGATGGGGATGTTACACATGTGATTGACTTGAGTTCGTTACATGTGTCAGATGAGGGTGCTCTCATGGAAGATCCAATCTGCATTCTAGAACCTCGCATTTGACAACTATGTCTTCGAACAGTCGATTAGGTATAGGTCCAGTGGGACAATTATATTCCACACTCAACTACCTGGGAGGAGACATATGATATGCACCAACAATTTCCATTTCTGTTTGATAGTTAGACAATTAGATATTGTCAGATACTTTGTTTTCTGCACTTACATACTATGAAACTTCAAGACAAATTTTAAAAAAAGAGGGGGTGTATGTAACATCCCGCTCTTGTGTGAACATGATTTGACTTATTCTTTGAGGACACTTGCGTGCAAGTGATCCGGTTCATTATATGATTGTCTACTTCACTTATGGATTCTGATGATGAGATGGTGGATTATGATGTTATGTTATGTTAATTATGTATAGATAGGTGCTATTGACCGGGTTCTCCTGAGTGTGAAGGACACTTGACATATTGAGGATGCCAATGGCATTGGTGGCCCTCATTGGACTTTGGATCGAGTCAGGGAGTGGACTGTATATGGTTTGGGTATTTTTTTTTATGCATATGTGACCTATGATTGGGTATATTATGATGTTGTTTATGGATCGTTGACATGTTTCATTGATGGATGCAGGCCGACGATTTCTTTCTAATCAGACTCACATTAGGAGTAAAGGGGCCATGCACAACAACCAGATATTGAGGGAGAGGTGTGGTGGAATCCTTTCCACAACCTACTAGCACTCTCGCCATGGCTCGAATTGTAGGTTAATGATTACATAGTTAGATATATCCACAATGCTGTGAGAGAAAATTGATACAGTCACTCATGAAGATTCTAAGGGGCACACAATAAGTTAGGGTCCTTATTCCTTATGAGGCCCTTAGTCTCTCACAAGGTCGCCTGATGGAGTACTGACTCTAAGGGTTGGAACACTACCAAAATAAGTCAAAGGAGCATGACACCCTTGGATCATGTAGTGTGTATTGAAGGGCACGTCGCATAAATAAAACATGAATAAGGGCAAGTGGCACCCTTGGAGCACGTAGTGCATCTTGAAGGGCATGTCACGATTTTTAATAAAGGCGAGTCAATGAACCTAGGTGCCTAGAAAAAATCTTTTGTTTTGACATGGTCAGCCTTAAAATAAATGTTAAATGAGTAAATTTTATTAATTATAAAATTCCCTAAAAATTTCCAAGCCTAGTTGAAAATTAAGCCTATGTCTAAATAGGGTAAGAAGACTAAAAACTAAATAATGAATTAATAAAAGGGGGATGAAGAAAAATCAAGTTAAGAATTTAAAAGAGAAATGATTTATCCAAGAATTAATTACTGTTTATGTGCAAGACAAGCTAATTTGGAACTTAGACAAAAATGGGTAATGAATGTAAAAAGGAATGTGGAAACATAGAAACAAATCTAGTGTAGAGAACCTTCCTAAATAAAAATCAATAAAGTTTTAAGAAAGGCGTCAGTATTTAAAGGAAATTGAGGGAATAAAGGGACAACAAGGAGCGTTTTTAGGAGCGCTTTTAGGATGGGTGAGGGAAATTGACATTAAATTAAATTAAATAAATGAATTTTTGGTGCAACTAAGGGATCGGGTGACAAGTGTACGGGGGAGAGTATTTCCTAATTAATTTTTAATAAAATGAATTTAACGTGCAATTGGAAAGTGGTCACTAAGAAGAACTCTATAAAAGTAATGGCAGATAAGAGGAATGGGCATGACTGGTATGCGTAAGGTTATGCTGCCAAAATTTCTTTGATTGATATTTCTTGTGAGAGTTGGGATACCCAGCTCGAAAGGAGAGTGGTAGCTCGACCTTCCGAGGAGAGTGGTAGCTAGAGTTTCTGGTGGTGTTGTGTGTGGCCCCTTTGTGGCTTGGGGGGCTAAGGGGGAATACGAGTACCCCTAGCGTTGGCTGGGAGGTACCGGTGAAGTCTTCACGGTTAGAAAGAGTGGAGTTGGATACAGCACAAGCGTGGGAGACATCTCAACTTCTCATCGTCGTCTACGATATTTTAATGAATTTTGTATTGAATTCAGAATTAAGATGTAAATATTTTAAAATTCGTTGAACGAACTTTGGTTGCGGCATGTATTTTTTTGAAATGTATCTATAATGTTGATGGTCCAGGCCATTTTCGTATGATGTATTTTTGTGAAATGTATTTAGAATGTTGATGGTCTAGGCCATTTTTGTATGATGTATTTTAGTTAAAAAAAAATGAGGTTGTTAATTGTCCCTTTCCCTTCAACGTTCCCTTTCCGATGTACCCTGCATTTTATTTTTAGTGGATTTATAAACCCAACGTAATTGTTTTCTGCATTTTCCCCCTTTTTCTACTTGGTGATTAGCTACTTAGTCACCCAACACATGTCCCTGGGATATTACCTCCAATGGCCCTGTGATTCCTTCTTTTATCTATGTGATTTTACTTGGAAATTTTATCAAGAAATGTCTCTTCTCCCAAAACGAATTCACCCTGTCTTGGCGAGTTTTATGGGCGTTTTATCCTTGCGTCTTCCTTTTAAGATCCCCGTGTGGTGCCCTCCTTGGCCAATATGGAATTGCTTCAAGTTTCCTACATCTAAGAGATTGAACCCACCCAGCCTTGTGTTGCTCCGAACATTTATTTCCTCCATTTTGTTTTCTCTTCTGCGTTTGATAACATTTCGCCCAGTTCTTCACAAAAATCACATAACATGCAACACACTTGCGTTAAAATTTTATCCGGGCATTTTTCCTCAACAAATTTCCTCTGCGTTGGTATTTCATCTCAACTATTTACCTTAGCAAGTTGCCTATGCATTGGTGCCTTATCCCAACATTTTACTTATAGATTTTTGTTAAATATAGATTGGATTATGAAATTGTTGTTTCAGTTATATAGATAGATTTAGCATTCTTACTTAGCTTATTTGTAATCCAATTCAAATTGCAATTCCTATTGATGGATTCCAACCCAAGAGGTCAATTAATTTTTCATGACATTGAATTATTGAGTTACCCAGGAATGTGTCACAATCATGTATTCAATGTATTATCTTTTCAAAGGTAAATTTTAATGTATAATTAAAAAGATAATTAAAGGAGTAAATTTTACCATGGCACTCAACATCGTAATGTATGGAGAAGTGAAGGAAATCTAAGGCGTTGTTAGCTATATACTACTTATTGCACCTCCAAAATTTTAGTTGATAATCACTTTGTGCCATGGATAATGATTGACTTGAATGATAATGTGATGAGTTACCTTGTTCCCTTAAGTACCTTGTTGCATGATTGATTGTGGTTAGTTGTGTTTCTCAATGGGCCCTGCTGACGCATAATGATTACACTCTTGGAATTACTGGCGTGTTTGGTAACCATGTCAATGTGTGATTTCCCAAGTGATTAGATTTATTTGTGCCCATGGTGATGATGTTAATGTATGTTAATTCAATATCTAGATCGTACGCGCTTGAATGATGTTAATGTACATATTATTGAGTTGTTATATTCTTGTGCATCACAAAATAAAACAAATGATTATTTGGAAATGACCCCCATTTGGTCCTGTGTGAGCCTCATTAATGACGTCTTCCCTTTCATGTTCAGGAACGTGTCTCCTTAGAATGTCATCGGTTCCCATTTTATAGAGATACCCATTTATGATTGTGAAAGGTGCAACTTTTAAGGCTAGTACTTTCTTTTTGTTTGTTGAGAGATCTTCTGGAACCTTTCCTTCTTCTAAGAAATTTTATATATCTTCTAAATCCTTAGGAGAAACTCTGACTCTGAATAAGTGTGCATATGGGAGGTCATCGTCAATGCCTGTCGGGTCTTCTCCTATTTCAAGTCGTGACAGGTGGTCGAGTTATATGTTCTTTTTTCTAGGTCGTATGATTACGTCGAACTCAAACTCTTGAAATAAAAGTAACCAACAACAAATCTTGCCTCGCTCAATCGGTTTATTAACCAAATATTTCAATGCTTGATGGTCTGTAAAAAATGTGAACGGATTGGAAAGTAGGTAATGACGAAATTTATGTAAAGCGAATATCATTGATAAATATTCTCTTTCTATGGTTGAATAATTTCTTTCTGCTTTGTTTAATTTATGACTTGCGTATGCGTTTGGATGATCGACTGTGTCGTCGTATGGTTGTGCTAGGACCAACCCGACAATAACATTGGAAGCATCGACATGTACATGAAACCTTCTTGACCAATCAAGAAATTTTGGTATTGGAGATTCAACCAACTTCTTCTTTAGGAATTCAAAGGATTCCTGACAATATTGGCTCCATGTAAACTCAATTTCTTTTTGTAGAAGCTCATCCATTGGAAATGTGATGTCTGAATAGTGGCGTATAAAATTTCTATATTATCTAGTGTGTCCTCGAAAAATTTTGATTTGTTTTTGGTTCACAGGCGACTTTAAGTTGAGGATAATTTTAATCTTTTCCATGTCAACCTTTACTCCATCCTTACATACCACATGTCCTAACAATATTCCAATTGGTGTAGTGAATATGGATTTCTTAATGTTTAATGATAGTTGGATTTTTTTGCATCGTACTAGCATAAGCGTAAGCCATTGTATATGATTTTTAAATAAGTTGTATATCATCCAGTCATCAAAGTAGACAACCATAGTTATATATATATATATATATTCTTGAAATTCCTTAACAACTATTATCGAGAAGACTGTTGGTGCATTCTTCAGTCCAAATGGCATGACTCTGTAGGCGAAGTATCCAAATTCTGAGACAAATGTTGTCTTTGGTTGATATTCTTTTGCTATCGACACACGATTATAACCTGAGAACCCATTGGTAAATGAGTATCATTTGTGGCCAACGACTTCATTAATGATCTCATCAACGAAAGGGGGCAGGGAATAAATCTTTCATGGTCAATTTGTTGAGTCCCCTAAAATCGACATAGATTCTGAGTTTCTTAGGGTCATGTTTCTTCAGTTGCACCACCATTTGGCCTGTCCATTCTTTTTTGTCGATCGGGTAAATGATACCTTCTTGCATCATTCCTTCGATCTCTTTTAGGACGATCAACTTATATTTGTGGGCTAGTTTGTATGGTTATTTTTTGATTGGATTTTCTTATGGAATGAGTTCGATATTCATCTCTCCCATTTCTTCTACAATTCCTTTCAAGTCCTTATATTTGTGAACAAAAATGTCTTCATATTCTCTTAGCAAGTTGACTATATCGACTATTTTCTTTTCCGTCCAATAATCACCTATTCATATCATTTTTGGGCGATCATCGTTTTATATGTCAAATTATTTTGTTTTAATATTGGCCTGCATCCATTCTGGTGGTTTTTCTTCATCAAGATAATGTTCTCCTACTTCAATTTGTAAACAATTCTAGGAAGTTGGGTTGTTCATGATATTTTTTTTGTTTTGTAGATATGTTGAATACTAATTTCACGTGATTCTACAATGTTGGGTGGTCCTTTTTTCATTGAAAGCTTTGTCTTGGGCACCTTATATTTTCCATGTGAAGTATTTGTGCCGTCGAGACTTCCTTATTTTCCATCGACACAAGATTGCAAGTCGACGTCGATCCTAAATCCATCTTCATCTTCCCTTTTTATTCCTATGCAACTGGTGTTGGATTTTCTAAAAAGTTTCTGATTTCTTCTGCTACTTCTTTCAGGTGTTCCTCTTATGTATTGAATTCAAAGTCTTGCACAATTTTTTTTTTTAAATTTCTGCCCAATTTAATGTATGGCCGCAAGATTCTTCAATCTTATACCATTTATTTGGTATTTCATCTAGCATGCTTGGAAACATGTGGGGCCATACCCTTTCATCTCTGTAACCTATCCTTTTCCATTCTTTTTCACATCGTTGAATATGCTCTACTGGATCATACGCAACCTTGAAAATGGGGATATCGGTTGCTATGAACAACTTCTAGTCTTTGAATCATTCAATGAAATATGTTAACACAATCTTCCACATTTGTAGCCTAATGGAGTGTGTTTCCCACCATCTTGTAGCTTGGTATGTGAAGGTTTCCACGAGGCTCTGCATATTTCCTTTCTCTCCAACAGACTTCGACATTTCTTCAACATGTGTCGAAGGTGTATGTCATTCGTTATATTGTAATGGATTTCCTATTCTATTGTTAGTTGGTATGAGAGTGGGAGTCTGTCGAATTTTATTTTCATACACTATTGGCACTGCTTGGATCGAGTAGAATGTTCTCATATGATTTGAGATGATTTCAATGAACCAACAATATTTCGCATGTGCTTCAAAATTCTCAATTTTCTAGTTGTATAGCGAAGAGTTAGAATTATGTCCGACCAACATGGGAGATTCTCTCAAAATTTCTCCTTGTGTGGTCAGTTCTACATAATCTCTTTGTTTGTTGTCTATTTGATACAGGCATCAAGCCTCTTGGTCTTTATCCCATGATTCAGTCCATGGTTTTTCTTCTTTTGGATCCAAGGGAATGATTATTTTTCTTCCATCGCCTTTTAGTTTGTCTCTATATTTTTCTAGAGAGATGTTTTCTTTCATTTTTCGACCCCATGGCTGACCGACAAGTGCTGCATATGTTGGCATCCAATTGACTAGGTCGATGAATTCAAAGTTGACTTGAGTAAGAATACCCATTATTTGAGTGTCTAAATTTCTAATAATACCAATAGGCTCTATCAATCTTTGATCTACAAGTTTGAGATAATCCAAGTTTGAGTTGGTGCTAAAGTAGGTTGACCTAGGCTTATCCAATTTTCTCGAAGTAATATATTGACTTGAGATCCAAAATCGACAACTGCTTGTTTGATCGATACTTCATTGATTTCTATGTCGACTCATGGATCATAATATTTATGCTTATACGAGAGTTGTCTAACATCCTTTGTTGGTGTTTTTTCTTCTTTGTATTCTTTTATTATATTTAGTAGTTCTAGCAATCAATTGAGTGATTGTTTTTCCTGTAATAGCTATAGGAATTCTTGTATAATATATTCATTCTGTCTTCCATTGTTTTGACTAAAGAATCTGATAGCTTCTTTCACAATTTCTTCTTCTTTATTAGGATTTGGAAATAAGCTATCCTTCCGTTTCTATTGGTCGTGAAAGGTAGTAATTTTAAGATCTTGTCCTACGCTATATCTTGTGATGATATTTAAATTTTTTGAATTCAATACTTCTTCTTTTGATACTACATGTAGGAGATTTACATTTTTTCTAGTCATAACTTTGTCGATTACTATTGAGCACTCTTCTAATGAGTCATCACCAACGCTGCATATATTGCATAATTTCAAGTCAATTCTATATTTCATTGGGAAATATGGACCGATGTGGTCATCTTTTGAGCAGTAGTAGAAGTATGGTTGTCCTCGACCTTGACCTTGACCACAACCTCCTCGACCTCTACCTCAACCGTAGTAGTCATCCCTTCGACTGTAATTGTTAGCTTGGTCGGTGGCTTATGTGTGATAGACTGTTCATACACTGACTTGATTTTGTGCATTGAAATGGAATTATGATGTTTTGTGATTAGAATCTTCACAGATATGGCACCACTTGGTGTTTTTCATATTGTGTGGAAAATCTTGTACACTATGAATAGTAAGACACTCACATATTTTACAATATTTCTAAGCTTGTACTCTATGTGGATCTGTTGTTGCTGGTGGTTGATCATTGAGGCAACAAGTTTCCTTCGTATGTCCTTCTTCGCAGCATGATGTGCACCAAAGTTTGTTTCTCCTTATGGATAGATTCTTTATCGTTTGTTGTAAGTGCTCTATTTTTTCTTCGAGTCTTCCAGTCGACTAAGAAATCGAAGGGTCATTGTCATCCAATTCGACGGGCTGTGATTTCTGTAACATGTATTCACAGATGGTTATTTCGTACAAGCGTAACAAAGTGTGGATTCATTGCAATAAACCAACGTTGTACCACTGAACTAGCAAGCTTTGGTTGATTTCTTTTGGAATTTGGCTCAAGAGATCTTTGAAGATTTTATCATATTCCCATACTAATTCTCCTGGTTGATTTTTTATTTCTTTTAACTTTTGTGCAACCAAGTGTGTGACATCTTGGACTTTAAAAAATGTTAGAAAATTATCTTTTGTGTCCTACTTTTTTCATTTTTTATTTTCTGTATAGTTCATAAACCATGTTAGGGCGCGGTGTTGGAGGGAAGCTCTGAATTGTGCCATATGTTTGTCTTCATCGGTGATGTTTGGGACATCCCAAAATTTAATGGCACATGAATCAGTGTATTTTTGATTCCTCATCTCCCTCGTATAGGGGTATGTGGTTAAATCCCATTGTTATTGTCTTTTTAGGGCTACGCACTTTTTGTGGTGTTTGAGTTACCACAATTTTTGAATGAGTTGTCGAATCCTCGATCGATTGTTCTTGTGTCAGTTTTTCTATTGGTTGATCTTTTACAGGGTGGTATTTGAGGAATAATTGCTTCCTTTTGACTGCAGAATGTATCTCTTTGGTTTTAGAACTTTGATATTTATACTCGACTAAGCATCGGTCCAATGGTCATGTCGGTTCATGACGATAACTAGTTTCTTCTCTTGATAATAAATTTGGCAGGGGGGTCATGTTGGTGAGATCATTAATTTGGATGAGCATGTTTTCGGTTTCATTTATTTCTGGCTCAACAATGAGCACATCTCGTAGGTGTCCATGCTCTTCAGTCCTGTACCATAATCTTGCAGATTGGTCATCAATTTGAAGTCATTGTTAGAGGAATTATTTTATTTGCGGGCTTGTTTCTAGCATGGGGGAAGTGTGTATCGTTGGTCCTGATTCTTCGTAATCCATGATTTTAGGTTCTACTTCTAGTTGATATGCATTTAATCTAGCCTCCATAAACTTTACATCACTACTTCTTTCAGGGTTCACTGTAACTGTTGTTATTTCCAGTTCTGGTCCATTTGCTTCAGACTCAGATTGCTCACGTGCTATATCAATATGACCCTCCCCAATCATTTTTATATTCGACTTCTGACTGTTCCACATGTTATGAATTTCTTCCCTTTTGTTTTTCCTTTTATCCTGCTCTAATCTCTGGATGTCAGCGGATTTCTTGTGTGATTTCTTTCCTCTTGATGACATTTATGCTTCAATAATCATAACTTATGGTATGATTTCCTTGTGTAATCTTACATATTCGTCCGACCCCCCATCACCGCCCCTACTTACTCAAGGTCGGTATTACTGGCCATGTTCATTTATTCAGAAAATAATCCTAGGATTGTCTTGTGTCATTGCACTTTCCATCAAGAATTCCTTCCCACTCTTTGTCCCCCTCTTGATAGTTATTATTTGGTAATGATGTTCCTATTCGAGGTCGGTATTCAACAATGTCACCGACTCCCTTGTCGAGGAGGAATTTATGAAGCAGTGTTGGGACAATACACAATAATCCTTCGTGCTAGTCAGTGTAAATTTTTTCTTTGATTCTATACAGAGATGTTCGATCTTCAATAGCTTGTTCTGAGATATAGTCTTTGAAAAATTTCTTGAACCAGTCGTGCAAATTTGTTTTTCCTTCGTTCGTAAGCTTGAGGCCTAGTTTCTCGTTGGCTGTCAAATTATGCATTACCCGACTTGTTGATGTACTGAAATAATGCTTCAGGGACAAATTATAAAAATATTTCATGGGTTTCTGAGAATAATCTTTCTCTTGCTTCTGTGAGTGAGAGATTGTTTCTTCCGGCATAATTTTTAATTTAATTTTCAGTATTACACTCCCACCATTCATGTATGTCTTCCAGGGTTAAAATTTATGTATACTTCTGCATGCCCAGGTTCATAACTACCAGCAATGAAACCAATGTTGTAATCTAGGGGAAAGTAGGGAGAGTTACCAATAGTCCTTACATAAGAAACAATGAAGATACATGCATATAGATATAGACAAAGACATACATAAGTAGTGAGAGCCAAAATATTTGTGTTTATTAAAGGATATAGAAATACAGTACAATGTATACAATCTCTCCCACAGAGCTATCAAAGTCTCTATGTGCTTGTTTATTTATACTCCTATATGTCTAATTACCAGGCACTCGTAACTACTTAACTACCTGGGTCGTCGGTTATCAAATACTTTGGCACCTACAACAATAGGCATAGATTTGATACGTGGATTGTAAAACACAAATATGAACCACTAGAAGAAGGAACAAATGTTATATATATATATATATATATCATCGAAGGGATTTTGTTAAATGGTCACTTTAAGAAAATGCAAAAACTATTTTTATAGAAAAAATGATTCCTTGATTTCATTCGGTACACGAAAAATTAGTAAAGGATGAACATTCATTGGATTGCCTAAAATAAAGAATGGTTTGCTTGAAAGTTATATAAAAATAAATGAACAATTTGAAGAGTTTGATAAACATATGCAAGAATAACAATACTAACAAAATCTAAAACATAAAAATAACAATGATACACACATATTACACAAAGATTTACCTTGGAAACCCTTCACAAGGGAAACTAGCATAACTAATAGTTGCATCTTTCTCTATGTCATTATATTAACTCCACCATTCACAATTCAATGTTTAAGGTATTCAACAACTTCCAAAACACTAATCCATAAACCTAGATTAAATTACAACCATAATCCATTAATTGGAATTAGAATATAATGGGATGAAAAACTATTGGCCAAAAGAATAATAAAACAAACCAAAAAACAGTGAGAGGCCGGTTGACCTCTTGTGCCCCTCTAGACCCCCTTTCTACTGGGATGAGACTATGTCTACCTACAATGAGTACCACACATGTCCAACATTCTCCCACTGATTGTATTCTTTGCAAAAATAGGGTCGAATATAGTGCCCCATTTTGATTTGACTATTGAGTTAGACTAGACATTATTATTTGAGGGAATTTGTTTACAAAGGACTCTATTTATTGACTGATATTATGATGGTGAAACTTAAATATTTAATTATTCGATTTGGTATAAATAATGATTATTGAGTGCGTTTGCTTAAAAGTTTATAAGATAATGTATATTAATTAAATGTGCATTGATATGACACAACTGATGGTATTGATTTATATGATTTAGATAAATTGAGATGAAAATGTTGGATACATTAACTTGCAAATGCTACTAACAATTTTCCTAGTGTGATGGGAAACCACAAGGGAGTATTGATGTGGGATTGTGTCAACATTATATTGGAATTTGTATTAAGTCAAGGAACTATAAAAATTGTATGATTATATTATACTTTGAATTTGAATTTTTGAAACTATTGATGCTTTGATTTTATGTATGCAGACATAATGAATATGCTTTCCAATCAATCCACATATGGGTAATGGGGTTGTATGGAAGCATATTAAGTATCACTAAGAGAGGAGGAGAAAGATCCCTATTTCCACCTACTAGCACTCATTTTCCATGGCCCAAGTTGAAAAAGTAGGGATTCTTTTACTCTAAGGTTGCACGTTGTGGTGAGGGTAGGTCGCAGACTCAGTCACTCACAAGAATTAGCCGAGGGGTGTGAAATAAGGTTATAACCTTATTCCTTAGTGACCATTAGTCTCTCAACAAAGGGAAACAAAGATTGAGTTAACATGGTCTCCACTTTTTCACTATTTCCCCACCAAGAAGAGTTAGATGCTTGAAGGGCATGTGTTACGATGAAAATCTCTCTATGGCTAGGGGTAAACCACAATAGATAGACGACACCCCAAAATCAACTCTAGTCTCAAATATGCTAGATAAATGAAAATGATAACAAAAGGAAGGCTAGTATCCTACCTCGTCTGGACGTCTGAAGAAGACCATGATTGAGCTCACGATCCAATTATTGATACTTGCAACTTGCCCTCAACATCCAATATACAAAAGCATATCGAAATTGTATAAAACGTTGGAATATAAACTATCATAATCCACTAACATGTATAACAAATATGCCCATGAAAAGTAATAAAGTTATTTGCAACATATAATTGGACAAGAAAAGAGTATTTCTATTAATGTAATAAACAAAAGTACATAGGTGACAAACTTCTGTATCGACACATATCAAAACCGAGAAACTAAGCCCCTCCACCTGGGCCTTCAACACTTCAATCCTCCACAAAGGAAAGCTCACAAGTAGTAGGAGTAATTGAGTTTATCCTTCTCAATATAGGAAGAGCTTGGGGGTTGAACACAAAATACGTTTAGACTTTCAAGGACAAAGGGATGCAGACTCAATATGAGGTAAAATTTCTCTAGAGTGTCTTTTCTCTCAATGATGAATTCCTTTTCAAATCTTGTATATGGATCAATTTATAGCCTTCAAATGGACTTGAAGGGTTAATTCAAATCGTTTCCAGTATATGTAAGGTCAAGGATCATATATCTCATGACTTGGCATGGAAACTCGACATATTTTTTAATTTTTGAGCACAAAACCTGATGTATGCGGGCTGTAATCGAGAAAACTACATATACCCGAGCTGTCTAACTATGGCCCATGTATATGTACAAAATTTTGAATTATTTTACCCTGGAATGAGCAAAATTGGGGATTTGAGTCTATAGAGGGAAAGGGAAGGCCATCGAAGAAAGAAGCATAGAGTATGGAAAAAATTGCTATAGAATATGCCCCCTAATGTGTGAGTTCCAAGGAACAATCACGATGGCCGAAATACATTATAATTCCCAGAAGCAGAGTAGTGAGGACCCAGCTGGAAGAGCTAGTCACCTGTGAGAATATTACAATTCATATTGACTGTGCACACATGGCTTCCAATATGGAGTACAATGAAAAACCATGTGGATATATAAAAAATAGCTTCTCATGGCCATGAATAGGAAATACAAAGTAGGCATATGCCATAAGTGGTCATAGTCATGAAAAAAATACAGTGGAGTTCAGTCTCAAAATCAACTGAAGATATCTGTATACAATGTCACACAATCTGATTTTCCATGATCATTGAATTCATATAGGTACTGGTTTGATGGAAGACATCAACAATTATGGGATGTTGTTACTGTGAACTATAGGTATTATACACTATCCACAGAAGGTGCAAGTCTACATCATATGAATAAAGGAGTTTAAGTTGAACACAATAAGGCTTCGTTTGATTACCAATCATTGAGGTATACCATTAACAAACACGAGACAACCCACCGATAATGAAAGTAGGTGTCAAGGCACCAATTACATTCAACAAGTGTGAATAAAGGTATTGAGGTCGAACACTTGAAGAATCCATCGATCATGGGACATTGTTGTATTTCCAACTGTCAATGGCGGGAGATCCTACCACTGATGACTGTAAGCCTCTAGGTACTCTTATCAATCTAGATCTTGATTCCAGAATAGATGAGATGAAGTCGATGGAATGAAATCCACTGAAAGGAGAGCATTAAGGAAGGAGAGCATTAAGGAATCTCTCATCATCCAACGCGAGGTACAAATAAATACTTTGGTGATTATGAATAAATTGGACGAATATGATGTTCACGAACCAATGACCATGTGCATCTCTCATGTGTACCAGATGAAAGTAGTATACGAAAGAGACCCTTTGACTAGTAGCCAATAATGAAATCTGCCAACAAAGGAGAGGAAACCACCAATAGGGTCTAATGGAATCCAATACACTACACGAATCCCAATGTGTGAATAGATTTATTGTCATAGAACACAAGGGAAACCCCCCAATCAACGACCAATGGAGAGATGTAAACTACTGGTTCAAGGTCACCTACCAATGATGAAAGTAGTCCCAGGGTGCAAAGTAGGACAGCAACTTCATGTGATTCTAAGATTCACCTGTAAGGGGATGGCCGACATGCAAAGTTAAGAGTTCTGAGGAATGGATGACATAGGCTTATACTTCCTTTGAACAAGAGACTGAGATGGATGGATAACCCAGACAAGATAGACTTAACAATGATCATTGACAAAATTTTGTGATGCAGGAGACATCAAAAAAATATCCATAGGGACTGGAAGAATAACCAGTCAGAGGAGTAAAATCTAAGTAATGAGATCAACTTACTAAAGCCCCGCTAAAAACAAACCTTTAATGAAATGGACTCAATAATTTGTGCTCTGTTCAAAGGCGACATCACTGTTGTCGATAGGAGATAATGTTTTTTTTTCCGCCGGTTTTTTTGTTTTTTTTGTTTTTCATAGTAAATGAAAGGTTATGATATAAGAGAGGAAACAAGTGTCAGTAGTAAGAAAATCGTTCCAAGTAGTGGAAAATACCTATTCTCAATGTAGGGAAACACATGTGGGACATGGACACTCAGGGGGATGTTTCCTCTTGAGGTAAAGGGGTGTCAAGATGAAAAATATATGTTAATGGAATTCCTTGGCTAATGCTGAGAATTGTTGGGGAAAGAGGCTTATAATGAGAAAGAGGGAGCCGAGATTAGTCTCAACAATGCAAGCAAAATAATGGGATGCAATCATGACTTAACTCCAAAAGTGTCCTTTTTGGTAAATTTAGTTCCCCAGGCCCAAAAAAGTATAAAACAATACCAAGGATAACTCTTCGAGCCAATGGTGACTAGAGTATTCCTTTTTCATAAATAGTCTATTTGGTCCAGAAAAGGGTTAAACTTATACTAGAATAGATGTCCTTTCAAATGCATTTAACGAGTGTGAAAGAGACAAGTTCACTCGACAATATTTTCATTTTTTCAGGAGTCAGAAAAGATCTTAATTAAGACTTGATGAGAGTCCCATGCGTAGTGGTCATAATGAAATTGAGTAAGAGTAATGAGATTTGAACACAAAGTCAAATCAGGACTATAAGGGACTCCCAGACCTATGGAGTAACTTGTGCATGGACCCCAAATGGAAAAAGTGTTCTAACTAGGATACCCTTGTTTGGTAAGTCTCTACCACTTAATAACGACACTTCTAGTGGCAGCGAGAAGGCTTTGTGTCACTAAAAAATGGGTTTGTACCTAGGGAATATGAATCACGGTCATGGGACGATGCAAAAATTCAAAGCAGGGTGAGCACCTATCCTATATGCAAGTGATGGTATATACATACTAGAGGCACAAACAAGATGAAGAATGTTAGAAATCCATTAAACCCTGGACAAACCACTTCAAACCAGGTCTTACATTGCACAATTAGTTCATATGGTCTCCAAAATAGGAAAGATAGGGTAAAAACTCTAAAAAGTGGGTAAACATTTTCTAAACATAGTAAAAATAAGAAGTTTTACCATCACATTTGATTTTTTTACCCACATAGTGCTTTTGAGGCCATTTCACCCACGATCTTCCAGTGACGATTCCAGGATCTATGATCAATGAAATTGGAAACTGTCTGGACCAAGTAAGTTCTCATCCTGTACTTTTCCATTTCCATGGTTTAATTTTTAGATTGAGTGTTCAATTTTTGAGTTTTAGAGGCTGTAAGGTTGAAACTAGGGTGTACACGGGATATAGGTCACCGGGTTGCGTATACGACCTCATGTACGCGGGAAATGCTAATCCTTCCTCAGTATATTGAGCCCTAAATGATAATGTTATAATTGTAGCCCCCGTGCAACTCCGTGAATAGGTTTTTTAATAAAATGTGACTCAAAATTTGATGTTTCCTTTGCATGATGGTGATTGAATGGAGAGAGAGGGAGCACAAGGAGGTTTATGCTGTAGTAGAAAGAGATATGAGGGCCCAACAAGCTTTGCAAATATGTGGGCTCTATAAATTTTGGGCCATAAAAGGAATGAGGGCCCAAGTGAGGTTTCTCCAAACATTGATAAACTATCGAGATCCAGAGATCGAGGCCTTCAATCTTGATGGGAAACCATTGAGAATTGAGGTGGATGATATCTATTTTATCATAGGGTTGTCTCATTGAGGCAATATGGTAAATATAAAGGCCTAAGGGGCTGGAGGTGGGAGGACTATGTAGGAGTACATCGCCACCTACTACATTGCAGAGACAGAGAAAGTGGGGAGCCAACTCCCTATTAGGGTGATTGAGAACCTGAGTCTGAAGATCAACGTCTTAGTACTCACAGAGATATCAAGATCGACCTCATTGCATCAAGCATCAAGTCTGCTTATGTTCTATGTTGTGGAGTGTTTGAGACCCACAATTTATGATTGGTGCACCTCACTACTGGCCAACATGAAGAGCCATCTGATTGACTGTAAGCTCGGGAGGATGAGGAAATTCAGGTTTGCATCCATTTTATGTAGTTTTTTCTTTGAGAGGGTTCCATATCTAAGCCCTAGACTAGATATTCCCCCACATGGTCTATGCGATCCATCCATGTCCTGGTGGACCAAAGTGATGAGGCAGTTGGGAGGTGGTAGGGTGCCAACCCCCTACAACGATGAGTTCTTTCACTGGTGGAGATGACAGATCATAGCCATCGATGACTATACCTATGAGGGGATCGAATATAGAGGGAATTGTGACATTCCATTGCCACTAGGATCCCCCTTTGGAGAGATTGGTAAGAATTTTGATTTTTGTATATTTCATTTTTTTTTTTTGTATTTTTTTATTTGATAAATGCAAAATAAAAACACAAATATTTTTGTATGGAATCATATATTAACTTTTATTTTTTTTACGTAGATATAAGTCCACGATGACCATATGG